>JAUKWB010032729.1:0-37236 GCA_032356145.1 Mastocarpus papillatus | reverse complement strand
ACTGATTCTAAGCCAATTGACAGGGCTTTTCCACATCCCGCAACCAAATACAATACCACTCCCATGAATAATCCGGGATTGACACTTATACTATTTCGCATAGTATAAGCAAGAGCAAAAAAATCAGGGAGAAAGATTTGCCACGAGGCGAATCGTCTCTCCCTGATTATAATTTGCAATCAGTAATCAAATCTATTTAAACCCGATTCAGCATGGATTTATCTAGGCTGCCTGTGTTTCGCCACCGTCTTGGCAGGCAAGGCAAGGCAGACATTGAAATTTCAAACTTTCTTTTATGCCTTTGATGGCAAAAATGGCTGCTGCTTGCGCCCAGGCAAGAGAGGCATTAGCATCAGATTCCCATTCTCCCGAATCAGCTCCGATAATGTATGCTTCTGGCATGCGCCAGTTTTCGTTCACCGAAGCTACAGTACGATTGAAATGGAAAAGCTGACGATCGAAATATGATTTCTTACCGGTGCGACGATACAACTCGCCAAAAATAAACGAAACCATTGGTGAAACGTGACACCATTGCGCCTTGGGCATGCCAGGACGATTAACCAGTCCATCCCAGACATCGTGATGGTAACGGGCGGTGCCAATATCACCCATCAATTCTTTTTCAAGCTTGTCGATGATGGCGACAGTCATCGCATCATCAAGCAGTGGACGACCAGAAAGAGCGGAAAGAAACAACGGATTAACCAAAGCAGCGTCAATGGTGCGTATTTCGCCATTGTCGCTGTGAATAAATTCATTAGGCAGAATTTGTTTAAGAGCAGCTTCGCACTTTTCAGCCAGCTGATTAACACCATCAGCATAGACTTCAAAGGGGCGATTTTCGCGCTCGGATTTGTAGAGCAAATGTTTGTTAGCTTGCAAAAAGGCTGCTTGTTCACGCAAGCCAGCCAATACCACACCAATCGAGCTGGCGTGATTGGCTACTTTGTCTTCCCAAGCGCCAAGCTCAAAATCTTCCCAGACATGAATTGTCCAGAAATAATGATGCAAGAGCGAAGCAAAAGGAATGCCGTACTTTACCCAGTCTGGATCATCGACAGCAAAATTACCACGGTTGAGGCAATAAAATTGCATGAAGTTGACAAAACCAAGTGAGTCATTTTGAGCATGACCCCATGGATCAACAAGCTCAGTCAAGTCAGCTGGATTGTAGCGAATATTTGGTCTGGCCGAATAATCAAATCCGGAACGCCGCCAAGAAATAATTTCAGTAAAACGCCAGCGATACATCCAGTGGTGTCTGATGGAAGCAAACAAACCCTTCTTCCAAGCAGATTTGGGAATACCCAAACCATGGGATAGCTCTGGATCAAGATATACCGTCAATTCAGCCAGCGCTTGCATTACGCTATCGCGGTCCCACATATTGAAAAGACGAGTGTGTAAAGCTGATTCCCAACAGTGGAAGTCAATTGGGGAAATGGCGCTTGCACCACCACTCTTATAGCGGCGAAGTTTGAGAGTTTTCTTATGTGCTAAGGCTTGTCGTAACGCTTCCAGAGAACCCAAGTCGTAACTGCCTTTGATGAACTTCGACAAATCATGGTTTTGAATAGCAAATGCGGTGTTCATTACACTCCTCCTTGTGCCAATTAGCACAAAAAACTGTGTGGAGAAACAATGAATTACTTAGGCGATTTGAATTTGTAAATTGGAAAATGAGAAACGAAGTATACGGTTACCGTACTGGTAAACAAAGCAGTAAATCAATAACAAAAACGGCAAATACTTTTTACTAGTAAGATGTGACATCTATCATGGCTACGCTACAACATGAAAACAGTGATAATTTCTTGTTTGTTGTCAGCGCCGTGCTAATTGTGAATAGATCTTAATCAGATCTGTTTAATTACTCTATAAGAGCCTTCAATACTGAGTTTCAAGAAAAAGATCGTTTTATATACAGGGGGTATACACTTCTAGTCAAGAGTTATTTTATATTGTCTTTCTTAGCACTTCCTTGTTCGGCATTGTTTCCAAAGTAGTTTGACAGATAGGGTGTTTGTATCTTTCCAAATCCCAGATAACAGACCATTTAGCCGCAAAACATTTCCACAGACTCAATCATTGGCATTATCAATTAGCAACTTTGCTAACTGATTTTAATCATCCGTACTTTTGCAAATTCTGATTTTGCCTAATCTGTTGTCCCTTGCCGTCCGTAATCGTCGCTGAAGCGAGTGATATCTTCCTCAGCAAAAGATTCACCAACTTGTACTTCAATGATTTCCACCGCCTCATTACCAAGGCAAGCAATACGATGTTTGGTACCGCGTGGGACAAATACATATTGCCCATAGCTAATTGTTTTTGTAGTTGAGTCTAGGGTGATTTCTGCTTGTCCTGCTACTACCACCCAATGTTCGTCACGAAATTTATGTGATTGCAAACTGAGTCTTTGCCCGGGATTTACCACCAGTCGCTTGACTTTAAATCGACGAGCATCTTCGAGCACGAAAAAACTGCCCCAGGGTCTGACGGTTTGATTTGTTGGTTTTGTCTCGGTCATAAAAAACACTTCTTAGTTCAAATAATCCTATCACTTAAGGCAAGTCTTGCCAAAAGAGGAGCTGAACATGACACTCAAAGAGCTCTTGATCATGGTGCTTTCATTTGTGGGTATGGTGTTTCTCTGGGGAATGATGACCCATTCTTATGAATTTGCTTTTGTGTTTCTAGTATTATTGGCAATTCATGAGTCTGGGCACTACTTTGCCGCTTTGCAATTGAAGATAAAAGTAACAGCGCCCATTTTTACTCCCATTGGTGCCCTAATTGGAATTAAAGAACGCCCAGCAAATGCTTTGGCTGAATCGTTCATGGGTTACGCTGGACCGGCTGCCGGCACTGCCGCTGCTCTGGTTGCGCATGTCGTGGGCGTGATTATTGATGATCCAATTTGTGTCGCGGCAGCGAACTGGGCATTTTATCTCAACTTGTTCAATCTTATTCCGTTTTCACCAATGGATGGTGGGCGAATTTGTGTGGCCATCGATTATCGCTTAAGCTTTGTTGGCGTAATCATGTTATTTGCTGTTTTCTTGTTTGGTTTTGAGAGAAGCTTGTTGAACTTAGTTTTGTTTGTATTTGTTTTGCACATGGGTCTGGGAGAAATCCAGAACAATGTGGCTATGGCTAAAACTAAGCCGGAACATTTTGCCGTGAGTCCAGGTGTGCGGGCAGCAATTATCGCAGCCTACCTTGGACTGGCAGCCCTGCTAGGCTATATGACTTTTAGCGATCGCATTCCAGCTTTGCTCAATTATGCTCGGCAATGGATTGGTTGATTCAATTCATTGCATCGACTGACTGACAGAAGGCCGGCTCACTCAGCCCAAATGAAACAGCCTTCGGGCAACGCGACTTCAGGTTCATACCCAAGTCGCGTTTTCTAGCAGTAAGTGATACTATATGATATGGTTAAACCAGTCAACTGTTAATCCACCAATCATATCCAATCAGCAGTAAGTGCGCCGGCTCTATGGTACTGGATCAGCTTTTGTTAGGTCGAGGCTGAATTTGACAATTGGAAAAGTATATACTTTGTGAAAGACAATTGTTTGACTGTCACCGCTACCATTGTCACCAAATTTGATACCAAATAATCTAACCGGTACTGGCATTTTTACTGGGGTTTGCGTTTCTACTGTGACGGTTGGATTGGGAATATCTGGATCTCCACCGTTGTCGTTGTAATCGCATCGTACCAAAGAAGTTTGTCCAATTAGAGTACTTCCAGTCTGGTGAGCTTTTAACATAGCAGTGGCAGAATCCAGTGCTTTTTGAGCAGTGTCTTCCTGAGAAGCAGCCCGAGCTGCATCTCGGCAAGCCCGATCATTTACACAGCTAGCTACAAGCACAAAACATACATCAAGACAAACTAGTGACATGGCTACAATTATGGCGCAAGTAATTGCCAATTCCAAAGCAGCCATTCCAGATTGTTGTCTAGGCATTAGTTTTATTTTGTTCTGATTTATGCTTTTCATATAAATCCTAACCTTTAACTAATTGTACTAGTTGTCTAGCTATATTTTCGAATACCAGGCGTAAACTTCTAGAATCGGTAACTAGATAGAATTTACCTCCGTTACCAGCAATGGCTGCTACACCATTAGTCCCGGCTGTATAACTTTGGGGGTTACCGAAAGTATCGGCGTAATTATAAGTTTTGCCAATGCCATCGTTTAATGTATCAATTTCCAGAGGAATAATGGCATTGTTTTGAGCAAGACCGACTGTGTAGACGGAAATACCTTCATTCTTGGCTTGTATGGCTCCGTCATTTCTTGGGTCGCCACCAGCATTCCATTGTCCATCGGTGAACAAAACAATAGCTCTTTTGGAACCTCTGCGATCATGGTTTTTCAATTGATTTACTGCTTCTTTCAAAGCATCATTCATATTGGTTGAACCATAAGCTAATGTTTGAGGAATGGCATTAACAACATCGCCGTAATTAGACTGATTTTCATTCAAAACAACGCCAGGATAAACAAATAATCCTGTTCCAGGTGGAGTATAGTTATCAGCTACTTTCCAGCCATTGTTTACTTGTCCAGGACCTGAGGCAGCTAGGGTTGAGAATGATACAAAGCCAAAATGTCCTTCTGTGTTTGTATTCATAACATTGAAGAAAGCCAAAGCAGCATCTCTGGCAGCACCGATTGGCTGAGTTAATTTCATTGCTGTGGTCAAATATTTGTCTTGATACCCAGCTCTAGGAACAATGCCGGCCGCCACAATATCAGGAGCAGTACTGGCACCGCTAGCGTTGAAATTAGCTACGCTATCCAAATTGCCACGGGAAGCTTCTACAAGAGTAGCAACATTGGGGAATTCATAACCATCAATGGTAATGCCAGCAAATTCTGTTTTACCATCCAGATTAACAACTAAATCTGTATAGGCAAAATTTCCGCCAACACTTGGTATTCCAGGCAGGGCCCCGGACTGGGTCCCTCTTAATTGTTTATCAAACGATAATGGTCTATTGTGACCAGCACCAGATGTATCATCAAGAGTTTGTGGATAACATGCTTGTACGGAAGAGCCTTGAGCAGGTGGATCTAAAATGTCGAATAAACGACCTTGTGCTAATCCACCAACAGTAGGTGCACCGGGTCGAGCAGAAATAATTGTGTATTGATTTAAGCCAGTGCCAGCTCCTATTTGTCGCTTCACGAAAGAAACAGGCGTTTGATCATCGATAGAACCAGACACATCGAAACACATAACAATATCTAATTGTGGTACGCGTCCATCAGCTTGTGTGCGCAAAACTGTACTTGGATTACCAACAAATGCACCAAAGGCTGGTTGTAAACCAAATGCTCCTACTACGTGTACAATTCGGCCGTTGGTATCAGCCAGATTGGCAATTGGTTGATTGGGAGGAGTGCTATTGGGATTAAGGAATTCAACGAATAAGGACGATTCATTATCGGCGGGGCTATCATTTGTAGTGCTGACTTGAGCAGCACCAGCAAGTGAAATACCAATAACACTATTGGAACGAAATGTTGCCAGGGCAGCAGCAATTGCATCCAAGTGTGTTTGAGTAGGGTTCTGTTTGTCTGAACTAGCTAGTGTGGCACAACCAGCTAATGATGCTGCTTCACAAGCAGAACGTAATTGTTCACGAGCAGTATTAGCTCTAGCAATTTCAAAAGCAAAGAGTCCAGCGGTGGTAATCATAATAAAGCCAAGCACAAAGCTTAGAAGCAGTATTGAAACACCGTGAGTTGAGCGCATGTTTTTCTTCAACATAGAAGCAAATCCTCTTATTGATTTAATCCCTGTGTGTTTTCGGCAAACTCTCGGGCTGTTATGGTGGCAACGATTGGGCTGGTCAAACCAGGAACGTGCAGCATGAAAGGACCTTCCATTCTCATGAGAGGATTGATGCTAGCAGTTATGCTTACCTCGATGCAATAAATAAATTGATCAGTATCTGCTGGTGTTGCGAGGGCTTGTCCAAAGGGCAAAACATCCTTTGTATAAGGAGGTCTTTTCAAAATTCTAATAATGCGAGTTTTTATGTCCGAAGGTTGAACCACAATAGCGTTGGGTGTAAGACCATTTAAAGTATTGATGAAATTAGTGGCCGTATCCCGAGCTAATTGTAAAGACGCAGGCTTACCGGATGCGGCTTGCGAATTGTCTAAAAAGAAAGAAGCATGAGCAGCAGTATTTGCCGCTTCATGAGTTGCAGCAAGCACAATTGAATATCTAAGCAATGAAGTGGCTAGATTCAAAAATGGGAAAAACAAAGCAAAAAACAAGACCAGAACAACTGGCATATATTCGGCAATAATCGAACCGGAAGGCGACCTTGAAAAGGTCCTTTCATTTATATTCGGGATATTCATCGAGCGAGGCGGAGTCATGAGAAAGTAACGTTCTATTAAAATTATTCCACAATTGCCAAGTGTTCAAATTAAATTCAGTAAGTAATATGAAAAATTTAAGTCAGTTTGGTGCAGCACAGGTAAAATTCATGCTTAATGTCATAGAGCTAAGGATTATAAGTGTATGAATTTGCAGTTAAGCGAAAAGAAAGACAAAAACATGAATGAAGCTATGTCCGATGTCATCTGGCAGCCAAGCGCCGAATATCTAAATTGCCGAATAACTGATTTCATGAAAAGCCAAAATATTACGGACTGGCGTGAGCTAGTAAAGCGGTCGACTGAAGATATTAAGTGGTTTTGGGAAGCAGCCCTGCAATATATAGGTATAGATTGGTTTGCCAAATATGATCGTTTATTTGACGATAGCAAAGGCTTTGCTTGGACTAAATGGTTTATTGGTGGACGCCTAAATATAATTGCCAATTGTCTTGATTATCATTTAGCTAGTTCTGGGACGGAACATCCTAATCGTCCAAGAGTAGGTCCGGATCACTTAGCTATTATTTGGGAATCGGAAGATGGTCAATCTAAGCAATTAACCTATAAAGAACTCAATGAGATGAGTTCAAAAGTAGCTTCTTGTTTGATCAAGCTGGGTGTCAAAGCTGGAGATGCGGTTGGCATTTATATGCCTATGGTGCCGGAAGTTGTAGCTGTATTATTTGGTTGTCTAAAAATTGGTGCTGTGGCTGTACCTATTTTTAGTGGCTTTGGTGCTGAAGCTTTAAGAACGCGTTTGCTTGATGCAGAAGCAAAAGTATTGTTTACTGCTGACGCTGGTAAACGTCGCGGCAAAATGATGGCCATTAAACCTGATGTTGATGAAGCAGTTGCTCAATTGCCTCAATTGAAAAATGTAATTGTATTAGATCGTTTTGGTATGGTTGAGAAAGATAAATGGAATTCAAAACGTGATTTGTCTTGGGGTGAAGTTGTTGATGGTGCTGACAGCAATGTAAAAACAGCTGAGCTTGAAGCAGAACATCCATCCATGTATCTTTATACGTCAGGTACGACGGGAAAACCAAAAGGGACAGTGCACACTCACGCTGGTGCATTGGCATCGATTGCCCGTGAACTTGGTTTTGCTTTTGATGTGCAACCGAAAGATGTATTTTTCTGGTTTACAGATATTGGTTGGATGATGGGTCCATGGGAAATGATTGGTGTTACTCTCTGGGGCGGCACTATGGTAATAGCAGAAGGAGCTCCTAATTTTCCAAATCCAGATCGAGTTTGGAAAATGATTGAAAAATACAAAGTAAACACATTAGGCATAAGTCCGACTGCCATTCGTGTTTTGCGCTCAGCCGGTGATGAATGGGTTGATAAATATTCAATGTCTAGCTTGCGCTTGTTAGGCTCCACCGGAGAACCATGGGATCAAGATAGTTATATGTGGTTTTTCAATAAAGTTGGAAAAAAACGTTGTCCAATTATCAATATATCGGGTGGAACAGAATTAATTGGTTGTTTAATTCAACCCCTGCCAATTATGCCTCTGAAACCATGCACTTTGGGTGGACCAGGTTTAGGTATGGATGTTGATGTTGTAGATGAAAAAGGACAAAGTATTCGCAACGGTATTGGACATTTGATTTGTCGCAAACCATCGCCCTCCATGACCAAAGGCTTTTTGAAAGATCCAGATAGATATATTGAAACTTATTTCAGCAAATTTCCCAATATTTGGTATCACGGTGATTGGGCAAAAGTAGATGAAGATGGTTTCTGGTTTTTATTTGGACGTTCTGATGACACAATAAAAATTGCTGGTAAACGTGTAGGACCAGGTGAAGTTGAGTCTGTGTTGGTTGAACATCCTGAAGTAGCGGAAGCTGCTGTCATTGGTGTACCACATGATGTTAAAGGCGAAGGCTTGATTTGTTTTGTTGTGCTTATGCCTAAAGCGCTAGCTTCAGCAGAGCTAAATAAAGAGCTTATAGATTTAGTGGCTCATAAATTAGGTAGTGTTTTGCGTCCAGAAAAAGTATATTCTGTCGCTGCTTTACCTAAAACACGTTCTGCCAAAATTGTTCGCGGTGCAATTCGTCGCAAGTATTTAGGTGAACCTGTTGGTGATTTATCATCAATTGATAATCCAGAATCATTGGAATTTATAAAGAAGGACTAGCCCTTGTGTGTTTCTGAAGGATCAGAGCCATCCTTTCTATAGGTGCGAAAAACAGCATCTATTTGTATGATTCGCTTAAATGGAGCACTGACGTAGAGCGTACGTTCGTATCTGGCAATGGTTTTTTCTGAAACCCCAATTGCTTTTCCCAGTTCAGCCTGGCTAATCCTCAATAGCAATCTTCTTCTTATAAACTCCTTGGGCAATTGTTGCAAATCACCTATACCGATGTAATCGGTTATAGGAACTTTTCTATAGATAATATCTTTGTAAGAGCGAATTTCTTTTTCTAATTCAGCTATTCTTTCTCTCCTTCTTTCTGCTTCTGTTTTAGCATGCATTGCCTGGGTTGGATCAGCTATTCGTCTGTCTAAATAATCGCAACGTGCTTTAAGCATGATCACTCTTGCTTCAGCAATAGATAGATTTCGCCAATTCAATATCATGTGCAGATCCTATGGTGAATGTTTGGACAATATCTTTATTTATAAGACGGATGCGAATAAAAAAAGTTCAAATAGCTGAATTAAAATTCAAAGGAGATGAAAAAAGAAGTTGAAAGTAGATCTTGCAAGGGATTGTAATGCATACGCTTAGATTTGCCTGGGATGAAATGATTAATTTGTCCGGTCGTAAAAAAAGGAAGCTTTTTTCTGTCTTCTGAAAGTCAGTCTGCAAGAAGATTCCGGAGTGCATATTTTGGGATTGAATTTTAGCAGGGAGACAAATTAATCAACTAAACCGAGCATTGTTTTAGAGGAGTGAGGAGTGAGGAGTGAGGAGTGAGGAGTGAGGAGTGAGGAGTGAGGAGTGAGGAGTGAGGAGTGAGGAGTGAGGCATTCTTTTTGAAAGAACCCAGAAGGCAATACTAAAGCTTATAGTAGTATTGAAATAAACACAAAAGGCATAGAAGAATTTAAGCTTCTATGCCTTTTGTTGAAAGTATTACATTGTCAAATTAGCTTGGACTCTTGGGATTGTTTTTTATGAGTTAAGAATCAAACATAAAGATGATGCGAATGCTGTAAGGGTTGCCCAAGGTGCGGAGATGCTCAATGAACTGCATGAACAATTCACCTACTGCTTGGCGATATGTCATTTGTCCCGACTGGCAATTAGTTTCTGACTGGCAATTAGTTTCTGACTGGCAATTAGTTTCAGCTCGACAATCAGTTTCAGCCCGACAATCAGTCTGTACTTCTGCAATTGCATCCCAGTTCCAATGCATAAGTTCGGACAGTTCATAAATAACGTAGCTTGGACTGTCGCCAAGCAATTGCTGGTAAATTTCAACTGATTCCTGGCATGCATTTTGGGGAAGGTCAGCAGCAAATTCAACTTGCTTGATAGGAATATATAACTGTGGCAGTGGCCATTGCCCAGGAGAATGAGAACCCGAGGAATAATTCCTTATATTAGCCAAGACAGCAAATGCTGCATACGATTGCTCTTCCCACCAACTGTCGGAATCTGACAGTTGAGATTCCCATCTGTCACCAAATTTTCTTTCCACGGCAGTTTTGACTCTAGTGCCCATACTATTCATTCCTTGTATCATGGAAAAGATAATCGAAGGGTTTACCTTCTGGTGAAACTGTTTCATTGGTCAATGGACGCAATGTTACGACAGGAAATCCATATGAATATGGCGATTTTGATCTAAGGAGTTTTGCATGAGCTTCACGAATTGCACATTCAGTGATACCGTGTTTTCTTTGGCGCTCACGTTTTAGGCAATCTTCAAGAGGCGTGTCAAAAAATACTATAACAATGTTGTCGTGACCCGACAGCCAGGAACACTTATTGATGTTCCCGCTGCGGGTATAACCGACATATTGCACTTCGCCTTTCATTTGAGCTTTGGAGACGATTTGCTCAATTGCTTTTTCTGTGAAGGCAATCGCATCAAAGACAATGGACTTTCTGTCTGCCAAAGCTTCAAAATAACGTTCAAATGTCTCTACTTGAACAGTAGCATTACCGTTGCCAACCTCGTGTTGAATATTGTCAGAGCTAATCCAAGTAAAGCCAGCTTGTTCAGCTAAAGCTTTTGCCAGGGTGCTTTTACCTGATGCCTGGATGCCTGCCAACAATATCAATCGTTTGTAGCAAGGTGGTCTTGCTAAGTGCGCCACCAATTTATTCAAAGTGATGGCTACAAATTGTGCATCATCCACACAGCTTTGTTGCACCATAATAGGTTTTAGGCTTCTTGATCCCAGATGGATAAAATTGCTAGATTCAATTCTTCCAGGGCAGCCCCCAGATCGACCGGAACAGCTGGATTGTGTGCCAAGGTTGTCACTGCATTTTGAGCAGCATTGAATGCCCGATAAAAGGGCGAGTCAAAAGCAAGCTTGTCCGATGATATTTGAGCAAGAGCTGTTGCACCTAAGGCATTACGTACATTGAAGAAGGTAAGAGAAAGCGAACTTAATGGGATGGTAGGCGTTTGCTCTTCGTCTGATTCCGAAGATGGTTGCCTTTGAAATCTAGCAATTGCTTGTTGCAATTTTTGCAGAGAAATAGCCTCGTCACGATACAAAAGGCTTGAAGGGAAATTCGTCATGGTAGCCTCCTTGGTTTTTCGTTGGAGATCTTTGGTGATGACCTCGATTAGTGGCTGTGGTTTATGACCTTAGTTTATGACTCTGGTTGATCAAGCTAGTTAAGTGAATCTATGATTTAACCCAGCCAATGGCTAGATGTCCTTTGTCGCATACTATTGTTACTGGTCTTCCATTTTGTTTTCCCGTGTTATGGACCATTTTGCCTGTTTTAACATTGTAGATTTCTATACGGTCATGGCCCGTTGCTACAATTTCGTCTTCGTTGGCAAAACTTACTTCGTGAATGCAATCACCAAGCTCAGTATCGATGTAGCCAATGCCGGAGCCTTTGCGGCAACCGATGGGAATTAAACAGGGAAGTCCTCCCATTGTGTAAGCCTGAAACAATATAAAGGGCACCTCATTAAGACTAAGGACTTGTTTCGGGTAATGTTTTACGTCTAATAACCAAATGCGATTTCCTTCGCCAGCAAAAGCCATACCTTGATCTGGATGGCAAGCTACTGTGAAAGCAGGCCAACCTCTCCCGTCGTGAAGAGGGAGAACATCACCTGTAGTAAGACTGAGCATAATTTGTTCGCCTTTGGAAGTGGCGATATACAAGCGTGTATTGGTGCGATCAAAAGACATATCGAGAACATTAGCTTCGCTAAGTTTTTTGCAGAAAATCTCGACTGCTTTGCTGCCATCACCTTGATCGAAATTCCAAATCGATACATATCCCTCGGTGTCGGAAACCGCGACATAGCGACCGTCACTACTTTCTTTAATGCAAGTGATTTCATCGCCCCCTCGGCTCATTACTAGAGGATTGCGCATTTGATAAGGGAAATCACCAGTATCAATGCGGGCAACCTCGCCTTTATTGCCGGTGAAATACAAAACTTCAGTACTTAAGACAAGATCACGCCGATTCCTTTTAGATGTTCTGAGGAAAGTGCGAAGACCAATTACTCCAGCGCCATCAATTTCAAAAACCGGCTCAGTCCGGTGGTGAGCAAAGTCATAAATGTAGAGTCTATTTTTGTAACCGATAACTTTTGCCAAATGATCTGCTGTACGAGATAATTTGGCCAACACCACTTCTTTGATTTCACCGCAAGCAACGTGTGAGATTTGCGAAGCAACCATGATGCTACTCCTTATTCTGCAGCAGCGATCCGTTTTGTTATTCTATAGGAACGGTTTTTTCCTCTTCATCAGGCGATGGTGGGTCAGACTAAGCAGTGTTAGTCCTCGTGCGGACAGCGCCCTGATGTGGAAGGCTCTTGATGCAGAGTGATGAATTGGCCTTTCGTCCAGCCGTATCTATCAGCTAATTTGTAAAATTTCTCAATGCGCTTGGGTTCACCAGGAGTATCAACCATAAAGTTGCCGATAGCTGTTTGAGGAAGCATAATCATCATGCCGCCGTCAGCCGAAGCGGAATCACCATCGCGGCCAGCAATGACGAATTTGCTTTCATTGAGATCATTCCATCCCCAGCGATGTCGATTTTTATGCAACCAGTAATGAAAATTAAGTACTTTTCCTGGTTGTGGCTTATCTGCCCATTCTTCGGCAAAAGTTTCGTAGCTGTGATTTTCTCCTGTAGCCAGTCCGTCAGGACCGTATTGCAAAGGAGAGCCAACCACATTTCCCGGTTTGATGCCGAGTAATGGGGCAACAGCGGTAGCTAATTCTTCATCGCCATTAGAAACAATTACAACTTCAACGCCGGACCTAGCTAGAACTTTGTTCTCGTGGGCGACGTAAGGATAGATTTTCTCGGCGTAATTGGGAGCAAATGCCGTGACTCGCCTTAGCTTTTCTTCGCGAGTGAGTCCCACCTGAGAAGGCCAGTAGAAATTTCTCCAAACATCAAGAAGGCTAATACCCTCTCCACCGTCCTCTCTGTTTCTCCAGAGACGCAAAACATCATGAGCGTTAAGTTTGAGTTCGCGATGTGGGCCTTTTGAATTTGCTCTTATCTCCAGCAGTGTCGATTCGGGCAACCCAGAGAGACAGTCTGCGATGACTTGCCTCTGCTCTCGGGTGAAGACGTTGTTTGCTTCTTGCCAGTGGAAAAAGAAAGTAAAAATATCGCCGGCGGCTTGTGTCATGTCCACGTCTTTAAGCCAAAACACCTGGCGTCCATGACCAAGTTCCCAATCTACCCAGTTGCGAAATTCATTTGATTCAAAATAATAAATTCGACTGAGGGTATCGATTTTGGCGGCGCGGACATTTCCGCTGTCGAAACTTCCATCACTGTACGTGTACAAAGCGCTGCGTGCGCTTTGTAAAGCTCTGCACGGAGCAATCATATCCAGGACACTTTGTAAAATGCGATTGGGCATAGCAGGATTCCTTTGCCTTTCGAAAGAAATTTGTACTTTATGGTCAAAACTCTTCGAGTTGCCTGTGATCAGCTTGGGGATAAATAATCACATAATCCCAACAGCTGAGTTTGTCTTGGATAATACTTGAGACGGGTAGTTCAGCAAGGCTAGTAGCCATAAATGTGGGGACTGCAACAGGAAATTGCAAACTGCCAGCGATGAACGTTGTCCAAGGTGTTGGATCCAATGCATTTGGACAAAGAGGACTGCGCAAACCAATTATCGAACAACCACAATGATCATATTTACCTGACAAGCGATGCGAGCCAGGATAATAATTGCCTTCATTATCGCGTGTGCGCAAGCGCCTGGCAGCATCCCAAAAAATCAATTTCGCCCCATGATTTTGCCAATCATCCAAAAATTCACAAGCAATAGTCCAATTGCTTTGGGAATTGTCATAGACCGCTTGTAATTTGAAACCAAGTCGACGAGCTTCTCGCAAAAGAACAGCATGATGCCGAACGCGGTGATTGTGTGCTACTTCCATTTCCTTGCCAAAGAGCATAAAGTGGTTTATCCACTCTTGCTCATGCTCACAATGAGCGCGAACGAAAATATGTGTAGCACCATTGTTTTTCAAACCAGGTAAAAGCCTAAGCGCCATTGGCCTGTGTTCATGAATTACAGAATCACCTATAGCTAATACGTGATTATCTTGCATGGCCCGGGGAAAAAATTCCTCGGGACGTACGCCGTACTCGTTTATTTCATCGCGACAATCTCTGATTTGGCTAGCACTAATACCATGCTCACCAAGCCAATGTAAACCTTGCCGAATTTCTTCTGTTGTTTCTGCAGGGAGAAATGTGGGCATTCTTTTTGCTCCTTGCTCTTAAGTCGCTGGCTAGTTACTCAGTTGATTGCCATGTTCAACACTTCACGACTCTGCTGCCGCAGGCATCAATTTCAAAGGCTTCCCTGCCTAGGCAATATAGGCTACGGAAAGTAGCCGGATATTGGCAAAGAGCAATTATTCCGTGAATAATGCTCATGCCGCTAGCTAATCTCCAGCATTCAAACAAATTGCTCATGGACTGAATATGGAATGGCAATAGCCCAGCCATTACTTTCAAAACAATGGTCAAGGGAATAGGCAAGACCACCAAGCAGATAGTAAGCACAATTGGTGTTGCTACTTGCGAAAAATTAGCTGGTAGCTTTTTGCCAATACAAATACAAGCGTATCTGCACAAATCCAGCCCACCATTCATGGTGACGAGCACGATCGGTGCAAAAGTAAGGGCTTGTGTCCAGCCTTTGAGCCCGGCGGATAGGTAAAAGAACATTGCCTCCAGGCAGGCAATGGCAAGAGTTACGATAACGAAATTTCTTGTGTTGATGCTGTTTCGTCGCGACTCCATGTTCAGATCCCCCTAATTGCTTTCCTTTTATTTTTGCTGGTCAGTAGAAGTTCTTACGAACGAGCCTTGCCAACTCTGGACTTGAGAGACGTGTATAGACCATCAAGTTTCTTCCAGGGCCCTTCAAGCCGTGGTTGGCAAAATAGCTTGATTTGATTGCAAGCTACTCCAATTAACAGTATGCACAGAATAAATAATGCTGGGATAGCACCACATGTAATGGCAAATAGAAGAGCAAGTTTGTAAGCCCCGGCTACTCCAGCAAGGAAGGAGAGAAAAACAGCAATTATTGTTCCTACCCAAGCCGCGCCAACGGTTGGATCGCTCTCTTCTTCCGGTTGAGAGTATCTGCTTCTTGGTTCTGGCTTACTAGGCGGAAGGTAGGGAAGCAAATAATTTCCAAAATCATCAAGAGCAAGCCATGATAGTTTGGCTACTATTGGACCAACCAAAACACTTAGCATCAGACAGACCAGGCAGAAAAATGCAGTGAGCATAATATTCTCCTTTTCCAGGTTTGGTTTTGCTATTTAGATTTTGACTATGAGCGCAAAATTTGACAAACGCAGGCGTGAAATTGGGTTTGCATCAACTCAATAAGTATATTCACCATCTCCTAAGTAACGCAGTGCTTCATCTGCTCTACCATTCCTAATTTCGTCTCGTGTGATGTCTCGAGCCAATTGTCGGCGAGCTGCGGCATTGCGATGAGCTTTGCGCTGGGCATTGATTGCGGACAAGGCAGCGGAGAATTTCATTTTATGGTGTTGCGCCCAAACAACTCTTACCTCGCTAGCTACCGATTTCATGAACGCGCGAGCTTCGGCACTCTTGAAAGTCAGATCGCCGTGTTCATTACTTTCACCATGAGGAATTTGGTCACTGTCGCATAACAATTCTTTCAAAGTCTGTCTGGGTACGCAAACGGCTAGCACAATCAGATTCAGTTGGCTATTTTTAACAGCGCACAGTGCTTTTGCTTTGGCTATAGCACGATCACGGGTTCGGTATAACGCTCCTTCAAAAATCATTGCCAACAAAAAATCCATTTCCATACCCCTAGCAAGACACTCTTCAGGTTTGACTGTATAAAGCGTGGTGCCGGTAGAAGATCTGGAATTTTTTACTTTGAAAATCAACATCACGCTCGCCAAAGTAAAAATGCCAGCACTTGTCACATCAACCTGAGGAAAGAAATGTTTGGTGATAGCCAAAGTGCCAACCAGCGCGATTAAGCCCAAGTAATAAATGGGCAGCGCTGCATACATAGCTTTGACTGAAGTTCCCTGTTTAGATGTGCCCCAATTGTAAGGATTGTTAGTGAGGAAGTTACGGAAGAGTGGGGCAAACAAATAAGTGAGGGCTAAGTACAAAACGGTAATGAGCACAGTGCAGGTAAGGGTGGCAATGACGGTGGCGGATAATCCAGTGAGTGAGATTGTGGCAATAAGACAGCTGGCGTTGTAGTTGGCTGGACCGAACATAGAGAGTCCTTTCTAGCTTGCCGAAAAATTTTTAGCGACAGTCCACACGGTAAAATCCAAACGGCTACGAAATGTAAGCAGTACAAACCGTAAGCAACACAACACTAATAAGCGCCAAAAAAAGTTGTAAATCAAAGGGAGAGCAATGTTTTATTGGATCAACTAACTAAAATTGCCTATATAAATAAAAAACACATTTTTACCATACACTAAGTTTTCGATCTGAAATCAACAGATGTTAAGTCTGGTGACTAAGTTATGAAAACAGCATAAATAGCTAAAGACCTGGATATTTATATATTGGCTCGATGGTTAACAGGCTCTTATGTTGCATATGAGTCATATGTTATGGAAAAAGCGCTATTTGCAACCTAGCAGAGCTGGCGAATACCCTTACTTAGAATTATTTTGAGAGCTATACTTTAGGCAAAGTTTGCTGGGAAAATGCTATGAATCAGTTTTCATCAACACAAGCAAAAGAAAATCTTCCGCTAGCCGACAATGAAAAAAATAGCGATGAACTCATGCATCGGAAATTATTGGATGCAGCTAAAGAAGTTGTAGAGTTAGCTTATTGTCCTTATTCTAAATATCCAGTCGGAGTAGCTATTCTTACTTTTGATGACCAGATTTATACTGGCTGCAATGTAGAAAATTGTTCTTTTACTCAAACTGTTCATGCTGAGCAAGTAGCACTTACTAAGGCCATTTCAGAAGGGGCACTCAAAAGAGCTATCAATGCTGGCTTGACCCAATTGGAGTTTATCAAAACAATTGCTGTTTATTGTCCAAAAGGTACAGACGCTTGGCCCTGTGGGAATTGTCGTCAAACGCTCAATGAATTTGGACTTTCGATGGATGTGATTGTTGAAGGATCTGATAATGCAATCATTTGCAAGAAGTTAAATGAGCTTATTCCCTATGCTTTTGATATGGAGAAGCTATTGACTTCTCTAAAAAACAGTCAGTAAATCGTATTTTTCTAAATTCTATTCTCCATCCAGTAAGGTCTGGATGGATTCAAAGTGACAAGCTGAGCTAGTTACGCTAGTTGAGTCTGACAAGAATTCTCAATAACAAAATCAAATCTTTTTGATAGTAATTCTCAAACACTCGGCCGCTAAAGAGTTATCCATATTTGCCATCATTTAGTCACTAGTTGGAAGTCGTCTGTATAAATAGAGTAAGTTGATCATGTCATTTTATTTGTAGAAAACTCTAGGAAGTAATTACCAAGCTTTAGAAAGCAATTCAGTAAAACTTGAAATGAAAAAATTATGTTTTTTATTCAGGTTTCGCTTTCACAAGAAATGGTAATGATTTCTATTATCGTTTCTGTCCAACCACGTTTTTTGTTCTCGTTTTCAAAAACCAAGCTGATGTAGAAGGAGTTTCCAATGCGAATCGCATGGCTAGGAAAAGGTGGTGCAGGAAAAACAACTGGTGCTGCTGGTTTTGTTCGTTATGTGTCTGAGCGGCGCCCATTTGTGTTGGCACTTGATGCTGACGTGAATGCTCATTTGGCAGTTGCTTTGAATATGAGTGGTGAGATTACAGAAATTGGTAAGCATTTTGATCCGCTGGCTGTTTATCTAAAGGGTGAGCGTGATGATCTGGGTGATTATCCGATGATTATGACTACGCCGCCCTCTATGAAGTCTAAGTTTGTGCATGTAAGCCCTAACGACCCGCTTATCAAGCGTTATGCGTTGGTAAAGGATAATATTGCATTGCTTAGCGTTGGTCGTTATCAGCCTGGTGATGTTGGTTCGGCTTGTTATCACGGTAAGCTTGCCAGTGCCATTGCTATCTTGCACCACACCTTGGACGGCCAAGATGATGTGATTGTCTCCGACAATACGGCAGGTACGGATGTGGTGGCCACATCACTCTGGTTTGCTTACGATATGTATGTTTTTGTGGTTGAACCCACCTTAAAATCGATTCAGGTCTATCGCGATTATCTTGCTACTTTGCCGCAACTAAACGATCGCGTTTTTGTTTTGGCTAACAAAGTAGTGGATAAATCTGACCGCAAGTTTTTGCGCAATGAAATTGGTGAAGAGCGAATCTTGGGCATGGTACCGGCGTCAAAACATTTGCGTCGTTTTGAGCAGGGACATGCAAAAGCTCTGGATAAGTTTTATCACCAAGAGCAAGCACCAGTCTTTGAGGCGGTTTTTGCTGTTTTGAAAGAGCAAAAGCGCGACTGGACACTTTATTTACAAAATCTTCGTCGTACGCATAGCAAATTGTGTCGTGATTGGTACGATTCTTATTATCACGGCAAACTGGACGAGGGATTAGATGAAAGTTTCTCTTATCAGGCTGCTCAGGCAAAGTTTTGCCAATGCCCGACAAGCGCTTAGCACAATTCCCATTGTTTCATACCTCAAGAGCCTCATAAGTAAGGCAATACCCAATGAGAGGGGACAGGCAATGTCTGGACAGAAAGTAGATATTCATGTCTGTACTAGGGGCAAAAGATGTTGTAAAAAGGGCAGTGGGGAAAATCTGGCTGCCCTTAAGCGTAGTGTAAGAGAATTAGGTGTTAAAGATCTGGTCGTTATTCATCAAGAGGACTGCATGAGCCTTTGTAGTCGTGGTCCTAATATGTTGGTGAAACCAGATTTTGTCAGATATGAGCATGTTTCACCGGATGATTGTCGCAAGATAATTGAAAAACATGTTTTGGGTAAAAACATAGAATTACCTAATGCCAAAGAAAGCAAACAAAAAAAATAGCACAGGCAGAAATAGAAAGCATGAAAGGGGGCGATTATGACGCACAAT
The DNA here is from genome assembly GCA_032356145.1 of Mastocarpus papillatus. Taxonomy (NCBI): domain Eukaryota; phylum Rhodophyta; class Florideophyceae; order Gigartinales; family Phyllophoraceae; genus Mastocarpus; species Mastocarpus papillatus. Next base: position 18,073 of record JAUKWB010032729.1, on the reverse strand, counting down.
AGCATGTTCTCTTGTCCGGAACATCCAGCGGTAGAAGCTGTTGAATTAGCTTATATGCAGCTTGAAGCGGCTATGAAAGAAGGACAAAAAGCTGACAAAAATTTGATTGAGGCTAAGAAAAAGCCTGGTTACAGCATTTCATCTCCCGAAGCGCAGCAAGCTTTCGAATCTTGGCAAATACTTGTTGCTGCGCAGGGTAAAATGCTTTTAGCTTTGCAACAAATCAAGCAAGCAATTAATCAGCATGAATTTGCCAATGCGCACGACAGACTGAAGGCAGCTGTAGGCAATCACATGATTTGTGCGCCTGAGATTTTTGCTCATTCAATTGCTCTTGTCCATACTCTTTCTTATGCTGTCCTTTATCCAGTTTACACAGGCACTATGGTTAAGTAAAACAAGTTTGGCCTGACAGTCTAAGGAGACTCTATGACACGCAGAGAAGACGCCGATGCGCAAAAATTACTTGAGCGTTCGGTTGACCTTCTTGCTCCCAACAAAGCGTTAGTAAATCAATTTGGAGCGATTGTAGAAAACGCAGTCAATTTTTCTTATAATTCGCTGGCAAATATTTGTCAGAGCAAAGGCAATCACGAGAGAGCTAAGCAATTGCGGGAGGCTCATCGACAGATAGTTTCTGCAAAACGCAGAAGGGCAAAAAAAGAGTTGATTTGCTTGTTGTCTAAGGGGCGGGTTCCTATAGAAACGAATCTTGTGTAAGAAAACGGCCAATAAATTTCTTTGTGCCGTTTTCTTTTTTCCCAAAGGTAATACTATATGTTTTAATAGAATGAAGACAAAAAGAGGAATTTGGTCGATAAGGACCAAGCTCCTCTTCAAAAAATGGTCAACGCACTATATAAATATTAGATGGATGTATTGATCAAGTCTGCTGGCTGCTGGATTGTTTCATTAGAATTTCAATGGCTAAGATCATAAAGAAGCTATAGCACAAAAGAAATCCACCGAGTCCAGCAAAAAGCCCCCCTTGTAGAATTGGTTCAAATACCAAGAGCGGTACAAGGCTAAGAACGCCAAGAAAGCAAGCAAGGCAAATAGTGGCAGTGCCTTGTTTGTTGTTGGATAGCTGAGACAGGATTGTATGCAGCCCCCAGCTACCAGTTGCAATCGTTACAGATGCATAAGCAAACCAAGTTATGTAGGTAAGACAGAGGATAGGGTTAATTGTATCGATGTTGGGTGTCATGAGAATTCCCTTTTGATAAAAAGATTTTGTTTTTGTAGAAATTGCTTGCCTTGAATTGGATTTAGTAAATCGAGTGGGGAGCCAATACCGCTATTGGCTCCCCACTCAGAGACAAAATTCTTAATCACCTACTTGAGATGATTATTTAAATTTGCTGCTTGCACTGAATGATTTGCCAAGCTTCTTCATCGAAATAGAAGAAGTACGCTCGTGTATTTTCGACATTCATTGTGTTTCCACGAACAAGTACGGATGGGCAATTGTGAGATAAGAGCTTTCCGGTGATGACTTTGTCACTCGAATGTGCCATTTCCTGCAAACAAACTAAAGGAAGGTTATCTACTTCGAATAATGAATCACCAGCGAAAAACACTGCCATATCTTCGTCGACAGTAATGCGAGATTGTCCGTTGCCGGTGACCTTGACTGTACCGGTACTGCTAATACGTACGGTACCATTACCAACTACTTCAAAGGTGAGGAATCCTTGAGTGAGGCGGATACGGGCACTGCCTTCGATATTATACTTCGGTTGATCGGTGTACATATAGCCGCCATTGGCATAGCTCACCTTATATATCGATGGATCGACTGTTTGTTGATCTTGATCATCGACAATAATGGTCCCTTGCGAAGTGGTAGAAAACTTCACTAGACCTTTTCCACTGAGGACAATTTCGCCGTCAATAGGACCAAGTGACGGCAGGAACGGATTTTCGCTTTGATTCAAGACGGAAACTTCTTTGCCAGATTTATAATAAATGTGATCGACGATAAAGATCATTGCAATCAAGGAGGCGAAGACAGAGATGGCGAGAGTGAAATTTTTGCGCATTTTAGACTCCTTCGTGCTTAGGTTGTTGTTTTGCTGTTTGCGAAAGCTTTCAAAGAAAAGGTAAGCAGGAACTGATAAAGCACTAATGGTCAATAGAGAAAATATGGACACGGCTATTACTTGTAGTCTAAATTCCTCTTGCCCAGTCCTGAATATCGCCGGTTTTGCTAGTGGTTTAACACTAGAATTGCTAATGGTATTGACCTGCTTTTTGGCTGGTGCAGTCTGGTGATGCCGATGCCTGGAAGGCGATGCGGTCGGTGGCACTAGCGGAACTCTGACCGGCGGCGGTGCAATAAATGGAGCGGCAGCAAATGAAGTGTTGGCAATTGTTAGAGTGTAGAGAGAAAATAAGGTGATCACAGCGAAATATTTTGTTGTAGCGAATCTTTTATGCATACAGTGCCCCTTCGGAAATGCACACCAGAGGGCAGTAGCAATTTACTACCTTCTGGAGTGACATGATTTTTATTTAGACAATCAAACTGTTAGGCTGCAATATTCTGCCAAGGTGCAAACGGATTCTTGACGCCGCGCAAGGTTGGCGCTAGTTCCGGACAATGTCGCAAGAGAACTGTGGCAAAGCCATTGTTATTGATATAGTCCATACCGTCTTGGCCATATACTTCTGGAGTGAAGTCTACGGTAAAGAAGCGATCAGCTTCCAAGCGACGCGAAGCCATCAGGATGAAAACCCTAAAGGCAGTATCGCTGAAGCCGAATTTGTATGGCAATGGCTCGGCATATAAGCCGACCATTAAGTCGAGCAAATTGACATTATCTTTTCCGTTTGCGTCCTGTCCGTAGACAGAGCGGATGAGAGCCGCTTTGTCCTGGTCGCCGCCAGTCACATCTTCGAAGCATTTAACAGGCGGACGATGGAAGCGCTGACGGAATAGATTGTAGCGAGGAACGCCACGTTCACGATCTCGTATAATATCGATTGTACCCAAATCAACACGATCGGCAGAGCCGTCCGGTCGAGTGATAGGCAAATCGAACATAAAGTCCGGATGATTATTGAGAGTAATTGCGCCGGGATGTGAGATACCAAATGAATAGAAAATATCAGCAAGCGATGCTTCATCATTCAATAATACGTTTTGCGAGTTGTGGAAAAGCAAATCACCCATCCTGCGTTTCGCACCCAAGGGCAAACCGCTGGTAGCGCTGTAGAGTTGCAATTCATCAGGCACCAGCGGATGCATGCGATACACCGAAGCGAATTCTTCAGTGAGTGTAAATGGAACACCATCTTGATCAGTGGGCGATCCAGGAATTCCATTGATAGCTTCATTCGAACTTATGCGACCGGTCATGCGCTGAATGCGCTCGGTGGCTAGTCCGGTCCAATTGGCGTTCATGCCGATGTCGAGAGCCGGGTGACCAAGAATGGCGGTAGTCCATTCAATGGTATGAATCTTAGCCATCAAAGCAACGTTGATTAGACGTGCCCTTTGGAAAAGATATTCATCACTCCAGCCAGGATTCTTATGTGCCAAGAAATCGCAAATGGCATTGTGTTCACGCGTGAATAATTCATGAAACGCACACAAACCAAGCGACATATTGTCGGTAAATCCAGTCACGGGCAAACTGGTATCCGGATTACGCAACAAATGATTGTTGCCATCCAGTTTCATTTTGCCGCCTTTAAATGTACGCAAAGTAGCAAGAATTTGCCTGCTGCGTCCATAAATTTGTGAACCATCCCACCAATGCGTTTCGCGGTTGGGATAGACTGGCGGTACATTATTAGCGATTTCCCTGGCTGAACGTCTGCCTATCGCTGTTCGACTGACATTCATATGAGGACTTCCCCAAGCATCATGTTGATGGAGGGGAATCACAAGCGGATTATCTTTTACCACGTCATGGAAAAACCAGTCGTGAATCTGGAATTGAATCCACCAAGCAGCTCCCTGATGCAAGGTAGCAGCCGGCTTGAAATGTCCATTGCGTTTCAACAAACGTTCACTTATCAAACGTGGATTAGGATGCATCAAATTAGCAATGTCAGGCTTGGTAATCCTAATTGGTACATTTCTTCCCATGCGCTCATTAGCGCTGCCCATCATTGGACTGGTCAAGTCGTTAAACCGACCCTCTGCTGAGCGGCAGACAAGATTTTCTGGCATGCGGGCGGGGGTATTCGGTTGCAGAGTGGTGAAAGGATCATCAGTATCGTACAGATTATCCTCGCGCAATTCCAGACGGAATTTGAGCAGGTTTAAGGCAGCAAAATAACCTTTCTTGCCTGGCAGTTTATGCCAATCAATAAATCTATTGAGAAAACCGAAGAAATAAATTACAAACAAATCAAAGAGCCGGAAGAAAAATTTCTTTGGTTCATAAACTTTTCGGCCAGTCCGGAAACCTGCACTGCTACGATAGACATTTCGCCTGGCACGATTGAGACTTCCTATTGGGCGGAATTCTTCTGTCGTATACCAGGGATTGAAGTCCATCTTTTCTACTTCTGCTTCTGTTTCGACAGCCTCAGCAGTAGTGAGATCTTGTTGGGGAATATAGATTTGTGCAATGGTAACAAAAGGACTATTCCATTCCACAGATCCGTCTTCGATGGGAGTATCTTTTTCGTTAGTCCAAAATTGTGCTCGTAGTTCAAATATCACCGGACCTTTATAAAGGCGCTCAATGATATCTGCTTGCAAATAATTAGGACTATCAGGAACCGATACGGTTGTAGATTGAATCGGAACCAGCATGAAGCGCATGGCATATGGTCCATACGCGTAAGCGCTACGGCTGAAATAAAACTCTTTGGCCAAACTTTCAACATGATGATTTGTTTGATTTATGGCTGTTTTCAGCATGCGTATTGTTTCTTTGATGCCGAATTGCCAGACAAGCTTGGGAATAAACAAGAGTTTGCTACCGGCGGCAGCTTTGGCAAAGCCCATAAATTGTTTGGAATTACGAGCGTGCGAAACAGCACCATTGGTGGTAAGAAAATCGTGCACACTATCATTAGCATGGACACGAAATATGAGTCCGCGCAAGTCTCTTTTCTTGTCGGGCTTTATTTCGCCGCCAGCATTGGAAAAACGGACATCAGTCAGATAAATTGCACCTGGTTTTAAATAACCAATTTGCAAAAATTTCGGAAGGTCCGCCGAGACGCGAAATTCAGCATCCTTGATACCGGCATGACATTTGGCATGAAAGCCGCGATTTACAGGAGCACCTTTTGAGCGCTTCTTGTTTCTCAATTGGATGGTGTTGATGTCTCTGGTCCAACCTTTGATCATCTCCAGTTCGGTAAATACATCGCCACCTAAATATGTTTCTTTCCAGCCGGTGCCGGGTTCTTGAGTAGCAGTAGTTGTGCCGTTTTTTGGCATAACGTGAGCTCCTTCAATGTTTCAAAATTTGTTTTATGCTGAACGGAACTGTTACGGTAATTTGATTTCTTCGCCGGCAGTAATAACTGATTCGATCACATTGAAAACGCTAATGCGCTTACCTTCTTTGCTAGAGTGTATATTTGAGCGATGTCTTTTTGTTCTTTGACAAATTCGCACATGACCAGCGCCATAACTTTGTGCTTTGCTCCGACTGATGCAAATGGCAGTGTCTTCGTCAAGACCTAACCCAATCACATTGTCGACAAGAGAAATGGCAGCTTTCAACCGATCAGGCCGAACATGTTGTTTTACGTGCATGTCGATAATATAGCCAGGCAAAAGACCAAGTCCTCTGGCAATTAAGAGAGAACCAGCTCTGAGAGTATGGTCTTCCATTCCTCCGGCAATCATGATGCGAGCGATAGCAGCTGCACCGGCTGATGAGCCTGCAACCAATCCGCCATTTTTCAAAAAAGTTTCTATGGCGAGAGCCAAAAGTGGATTGAGTCTTTCCATCAGACGATTTTGGTCACCACCCATCAGATAAACAGCAGTGGTACCAGGTGGTAATGTGCTTACCTTTTTAGCCCGAGGCAGAATGATATTGACTTTTCCAGCACCTAGCTTAGTCAATGCCTCGGATAATTCTTTGGATGCTTTTACTGGTGTAAGACTAGCATGAGGAATAAGAGCAATATTGGCTCTTTTGCCACCAGCTAGTTTGACGAATGATTTAAGAACGGTATTAGCGCCACCACCGATGATAAACAATTTGCCTTTGAACTGGATTTCCATGGTGTACTCACTGAAAAAGGTTGTTACTTAATTTCTCGGTTTCTTGTATCTTTGGTACAGGTGCTACTGCCGGTGTTGGTGCTTTTTCGTGACCATCAGTTAGTACGCCAATGAGTAGAGATTCGAAAGCAGAGGTAGTTGTCGCCCTGCTTCCAGTAAGAGACAACCAAGCATTGCTAGCTGTTTCGGCAGCTAGGCGATATTCAGACATAACTTCTTCCTGATATTGTCCATCAGCTTCTCGCATGGACCTCTTGTAGCGATTGGTAGAACGTCTCACTCGACGTTCTTGCCACCAGCTTTTGGCAACTGAGCCAATGATGGTGACAGCCAGTGCAACAGCTAATGATGCATATTTGGGGTCAATTGCCGGAGCAGTGTCGGTGACAGTCGCGCTGTGATGGATAGCTCTGATGTCAGTGCCCACAGCGTCCAAAGTCATTTGAGCAAAATAGTAAACAAAGCCACTAAGAAGCAACAGCTTGCAACTGCCGCTTAACCAGCCAACTAAACGTTGACCTTTCTTGAAAGATTGTAAGAAAAGTTCTTGTTCATTGTCAGCTGCTGCCACACGTGTTTGTTGTGTACGCTTACGGCGAGCAATACCACTGGCAAAACCAATGGCTGCCATGCGCACGGTCGATAAATAAATTCGCTCAGCAGAAGCTTCTGGAAAGCTGCTTGACAGTCCTTCAAATTCTTGAATGTTTCTCACTGCTCCTTGTTGCAGTTGCGTTACAGGAGACCGTGAGTCAGCAATGTACATGTTGTAACCAAGCTCAATAGCAACGTTGGGTGTGATTAGCCTAAGGCGGCTATCAAATGACTTAACTGTTTGTTCTACAGAGGGCGTCATGATACACTCCTATTTTGGAACTAACATGATGTAGAGACAGTAACTCCTATCGCTCCTGCGATTCCAAGTTGATAGGAACGTTTGTATTTCCGACATCCATGAGCGCGTTCGTCATGGCGTCCATGTCGGTAAATCCTTCCAGTGAAGTTTTCACGCAGGCAATTTTCTTGCCATCGCGCTCGTACCACTTGCGAAACACTACGGTTGGCGCGGCGGCGATTTGATCTTCGTCCAAGACTTTATTACCTTCGAGGGTAGGAACTTTTTCCACATGCTTGACGCAACATTTTGTGGTTCTGCTTTCATAAGCGCCGCTAAAGGTTCGGAACACATCAAGCTGCTTGGAGCAAAGTTCGCTTGTGTCATCGTGTCGTATATAAAGCCGGACTTCCAATGACGTTGCAACACCAGGCGGCAATCGTTCTGCTGACTGAGCTGCATTCCACTGCCAAATTCCGATACCAACAAAACAGGCAATCAGCAAAGCGACGAAGATTGTTTTAGGACGTCTCATGATTGGTCTCCCAAGTTTTTGTGGTTAGTTAAGGGTGTCTAATGCGCTAGGTAGATGTTCAAAATCATATGGTGATACCAAGCTCATAGATATGCTTGGTTTACAAAGCGTGCAAACATTGCCCGCTTCGGGTAAAGATTTAAAATCAAAAGAGTATTTAAATAACTAGACTGTGCCTGAATTCCAAAAAAGAAAATATATAAAAAGAGAACGATCAGACCGTAACAAACAAGTCATTTGCCAAACAAGATATATATAGCAAGGTTTACTTATATAGAATTATATTGTGATTATATTGTCTGCTTGATCTATCTCAATTCGCGCAAAGGACTTATATGTGTCCTGACTAATACATCCCAAGTCTGATTCTGTGTAGCTTTTCATAATGTGTGAAAGTGTTATTTTCGCTGCGGCTGATTTTTTTTTCATCAAGCCGAAATTGGACTATTTCACTTTTGGCAATATATTTACGAGCTTTTTTCCGGAGCCCTTCTATTCTTTTCTTTGTTTTTTCGGTTATATGAGTTCTATATTGCTTCTAAATGATTAAACGGAAAAACTCAGTAAAAAGTTCATTTAACCTTGGTTTGTGCGTTGGCACTTTGATACACCAATTTTCTAATAATACTATATGTCACAGTATAATGCCTGCAAATGAAAACAGGTTGGTGTCTCATAAGTATTCCCGACTGGCATGTGCCGGTCTGTCCTTATGATATGCCTGTTTTTCATGATGCGACTGTCAATCACTAATTAAAGATTGCCCCCCTATGTTCATTGTGGTGTTAGGAGGTTGTTGGACCATATTTAGCTGCAAGCAAACAAGCTAAACTAAGAAGCGATCCGTGAATAAGTGTGGCAATGCATGTTGATGCAGATTGAGAGCTAAGAGCAGTGAGTGTGCCGATTACAGTAAAAATGCCCCAGAAAAATGTAAGTCCAATAGGGAACAGGAAGTCAAACTTTCTGCTGTGGCTGTGTTTGGTTGGATCTAAGCCTATCATTAGAGCAAATAACAAAATAAATGATTGGACAGACCAAGACTGAATTTGTTCTAGTCCCCATACATTTTCTATGAGTGGCCTTACAAGAAAACAGTTTATTGCTGTTGCTATCGCCAAAATGACGGCACATTTCTTGTAATTCGGGAATACAGGTGATTTGAGGCTTGTGACATTTGTCATGATGATCTTCTCCTTGGGAGTTGTTTCAGATAGTGGAAGCCCCTTTTAATTGGTTTAAGTTCATACCGTGAATTTTTTGATGAATTAGTGCTTTCCCAACTGAGCTACAACCCCATGGCACTTGGATGTACATTGCCAGATTGCGCGCTGACTTTGTACACCCAAGTGCTTAGGACGATAAGAGTTCATTTCATTGGTCGGCAACGACTTTCACAACATCTGCCCCAGCTTTTGCCGACCAGACTGCTTGATGTCGATAAAATTGTTCCATAGGGCTGAGTTGGCGCCCTTCTCTTGTTGCTTGCGCAATTGCGTTTTCCACAGCGGCAGCTGCGGCTGTGTCGGCTGCTCTTGCTTGCGAAGTGGTGATGGTTGGCAATTGGCTGCTGAAAATAGACACGGTTGGTCTCCTTGTTTTGGTTGTGAACAGAAGTGGTAACTTTAGTAATAAACGATTGAACATTTGAAAGTAATTGCATAAAGAAATTTGCGCGCCTGGAAGGAATCGAACCTTCAACCTTCAGATCCCCCTGGTGAAATCACCGGACGTTCCGGTGAGCTTCCGACAAGCAGAAGCTCGACAATCGGACTTAGAGGGTAATCGCTGCTCTACCATTGAGCTACAGGCGCGAAAAAAGTGTCGGAGGAGGGAGTCGAACCCTCACGACCCAAGGGTCACAGGATTTTAAGTCCCATGCGTCTGCCATTCCGCCACTCCGACACTGCACCCATTTTTTGATGGATGCGGATGTTTTAGGGATTGATTAGATCATCGATTTTGCCAGAGTTCGCCATGTCAAATTCATAGTAGCGAATCTTTCCGGAAAGATTCGGTGCTATATCTCCAGCAATGTATGTACCATTAAAGTACTCTTGAAATTCAGCTAGAGACAGCGTAAACTTCCCGTCAAGTTTTCCATCTTTCGGTGAGTCATTTTTGTTGCGTGGCTCAGAGTTTGTGAATTCCGGATGCCGAGGATTGGTGAGGGCTACCGTGGAAGTGCTCGCGTCGTAAAGGCAGCTATACATGTGATTATATTGCATACCCTTCGGTAGGGTTATGCCGCCCCGGGTTGGTGTTGAAGCTAGGACAGACTTTCTCTTAGAACAAGCATATTGCAAAGCCAGATGCAAATTATTACTACTTGTATGTTCATTGTGAATTAGAACTACCTTCTTTTCGGCGGTAAGCAAGAGTAAGGCTTTGCAAGGATCAATGTTGAATACGCTAACCTGTTCAATTGCAAGCGGCGAGGCAAATTTAGCAGGTAAGGGAAAGCTGAGAGCTTTTGCTTGTGCCGCATATTCGTTCGCGACATATGTTGCCATCGCCTTTTCAATAACTGCTGCTTTGAGTCCATTTGCATATAAAGCAAGTTCGGCATCGGTTGGTGGAAGAACTTCAACTGGCGTATTAGGATCACCAGGGAAAGTAACTACGTAAGAGACAATTACATTGCTGCCAGCTTCGCATTTGGATGCAACTATTCTATCCATGAATTTCACATCACGGCTCATGATGCTCACTAGTGGAGCGATGGCAGAGCAGGTACCGCCATATCCTTGATATACGGAATCGTCTTTCAAGGAGCGGGATTTTTGAAGCCATTTGGATTGGTTTTGAAAATCAAGTTCGAGCCAATCAGCGGTTGTCCACTCTATTTCATAGACAGAAAACCACTTAGTGGCAACAAATTGATTGAAATTTTCAATTCCTTTGAGTGTGACATGACCATCCGTGTTTTCTTTGACCGGCTCGTAATCGTGTGTCCAATCGGAAAGATTGCAACGCAGTGTGCTCAAATAGACAGCTTCACTGCCATGAAACTTGGGGTTGGCAATGAGTGTATCGAGTTCCAAGCTAGTGATTGTTCCGTTGCCGTCGGCATCGAATGTGTTGAAGTTTTTGGCAAACCAGCTAGACATATCTGTCAGTTTTGTTTGCCGCTTTGCAAAGCGAGATTGTTCTATCTGGTTGGCTCTGAATGCTACAAATAAGACCAAGGTGCCCACCATTACCAGTGAACCAATTCCGCTTGTTAAGGCTAAGAGGATTAGCAATAACTTCTGCTTTTTAGACAGTGACATTTGTTGTTTCTTTCTAGTGACTTTGTTTTGCCAGTAATTTGTAACTTAAACAAAATAGTGTCGCCGAGGTGGGATTTGAACCCACGACCTCCTGCTCCCAAAGCAGGCGCGCTAACCAGACTGCGCTACTCGGCGAGATGTGCACGGTATTTTCAATCCGTGCACAGTGACTGACTAGTCAGTCATGGTATTCTTCGGGATTACTCCCTGCTAATTATTATTGAAACGGTTGTTATGCCGTTGCTGCTTCTTCGCGATCGGCGAAATCAGGGATTGATTCAATCTCTTCATCGGATTCGGGGGTGGCAAACCCAGCCAACGCCTCCGCTTCCCAATGTAAAAGATCGCAAACTGTGTCCAAAGCAATCAAGGCAGAAGGAGATTGCCAAAGAGCACATTCCAACCAACCGTTAGACGCCATGAAAGCTAATTTGCCAATCACTTCATCCAGATCACCGTATGATAAGGATGCATTGCGAAACTTGCTCCAGCTGGAAAAAGTTTTAGGCATTTGCTTTGCTATGACGCTTGGTAGCATCAAGTCACCATTCACCGTGATGTAAGCAACCTCTGCAATATCTCTATTGCAGTTGGCGTCGGTGTTGTTAGACACAGATGCAATTTTTGCTTTGCCATTGCGTTTGGCGACTGTAAACACCAAGAGCATGTGTTGACTCTCATTGACCATGTCTTGCACGAGAGTTACTTCCATGACACTTACGTGTAACGGACGACCAGCACGGCGAATTTTTTCAATTACGATATTGTTCATATGTTATTTTCCTACATATAGCAGCAGTAAGTTCTAACAAGTTATGCTGCTGCTATTGCATAAACTTGCGAAGTGCGCTCGGCGGGCATCGAACCCACAACCTACGGATTAAAAGTCCGTTGCTCTGCCAATTGAGCTACGAGCGCAAAATGGAAATGGACCACAAAACAAAAAGCCGGTGAAGGGACTCGAACCCATAACCTACGGTTTACAAAACCGTTGCTCTACCATTGAGCTACACCGGCAAAAGAAAATACGCCCAGTAGGACTCGAACCTACAACCTACGGATTAGAAGTCCGTTGCTCTATCCATTGAGCTATGGGCGTATGAATGTGGAGAAGCCGGACGAAACGGAGGGAGTGGGATTCGAACCCACGGTCCTTTTTAGGGGACGCCTGTTTTCAAGACAGGTGCATTAGTCCACTCTGCCATCCCTCCAAGCCAGGGGCAGGATTCATAGGAGAACGTGCTTTTTGGTGCGCAGTTGCGCTCAGTCCTACTACTACCTGCACGGACTTATGTCCCGGATTTTAGATCTGGTGAATTGCTTAGTCGCTGCTAAGGAGATTGCAGTTGCAAGTCTCCCAGACTTCTAGCGACATTCGATTCGGCAATTCATAGTTTGCAGGCATCAGCCCCAAACCTAAACTCCTGCGTCTGATTCCGCCACCCTGGCAATTTCAATTATTTAGGACTGATCCACAACTTTAAATGCGTGGTAAGGCGTTGATGTGTTTTTGTACCAAAGCCGCGAGCTACTTCGTATGTCCATCGCCCAACGCGGGTTGAGGGTGAAAAAATTGAAACTAAGGAGAGCGAGTTGTTTTGAGGACTTTTTCTATAAAAAATACAAATGAGAATGTAATTTCAATCTATGTTTTTATACATAGATAAATCAATGAAATTTGAATGTATGTATCTCTAGTGAAGTTTAAATCTGATCATGATCATCTAGCTAACCTAAACTCTATTAGTGCTAGCTACGCTAGGCTGCAAAGAGCTGGTAATATAATAGGGGCAGGCTTAAGCGGTTATCAGAATCTCTTATCGATGAGCTGATGGATCATTGCTCAATGTTGCTCAAGGTTTTTGTATTCTAACTGCCTGGGTTCAGCGAGAGTAGTTTTTCCATACCGATTTTCGATGCCAAGAAACAATGGATTAATTTGTCGCCTTGGCAAAAACATGCCAGTTTTTAGCTGCTGAGAAACCTTGTCTATCAATAATTTGCAGCACTACGTTTTTTCTTGCAAAAAGAAGGAGGGACAAATTAATCATCCAGTCCTAGGAGTAGGCAGCTAGGTGGGGACATTGGTGCTAAAAAATAGCAAGGCGCTGCCAGCAATGAATACCTGGACAGCGCCTTGCTGTATATCAAGCAAATAGAGTCAAGAATTCAATTGATGGCAAGGGTTTGGCAGAAAGTATTAACCTCGAACATAAAACAAATACGGGGAGAATTTCCTACGAGAGTCCGGGTCCTGAATGTGGTGGCAGACAATCATGCTATATGCCTCTGTGGTATAGCTGCTTGCGCCTTCCTGAATGACTACCACTGTTTTGTCCGGCCACAAAGTACTCGGCAGTTTCTCACCCACATATTCGCCAATATCCGGATAACGATCTTGCTGTCGCCAATTGTTGACGAAGTCTGTGATATAACTTGGACTAAACTCCGTATGAAATCTCCATCCACACATGTCAGTTGCATCAAGGTTAGTAATGCGCAGAGGAGAAGGTCCCATAAGGAAAAAAGTTCTCGAATCGTGAAAGATAATTTTGCTTCTTTCATATCCGTTTAAGGGTACAATGCGCCATCCACTTTCGAGCAATGCCCAATTTAATTGACGATAGAGATCTTGTTGATTTTCCCTTGTTAATCCCTTGACCGCTTGGACGGTTCTTGGATAGGGAGAGATAGACATGAAATCTTCCCACCTGAGTGATGTTATTTGTGACTCACTCGGCTTCTCAATGGCTTCTGCGCACGATCGAAGAAGCCTTCCGAGCAATTTGGGCATTTGTTCTTTTTGTCGAGCTTCGCTTCGAGCCTTTTCGATTACCTCGGTCCTAGCAAAAAATTGAGTGGGGGAAATGAGTTGAATGGATTTGGGTGCAAGTGTTGCAGTATTCATTTTTTGTTCTCCTTTAGCCCTCTTTCGAGGCTGAGCCAGTCTTCATTTCTAAATGAAATGATAGACTGCAATTTGGCCTCCCCATGTCGTGCGCAAACAATAGCCACACGAAATAACATAGGGAGCGATTAATACCCTTTTGAGCAAGTTCCTGCATGAACTTAGCGGAGATTCCGTTCGGTAAGTAAAGTAACTAAATTCAAATTTGGTAAATAAGCTACTTAAGTGCCTTATGCCATCCTCGGTTATAACAGCCAAGTTCGGTTAACTCAGTTAAAATTGCTTCCTTGCGTGCAGCTGCGCGCCAAATATGGCTGCCGTATGCTAAGGCAATGGCTATGACAGCTACAACGGCAAGCAAAGCCATGATGCTGAATTGAAAGGGACTTCTTTCAGGCGGTGGCATGGCGTACCTTGTGTCTATTTATTCTGTACTTATGGTAGCGACGTTCATACCCTTTTGGGCAAGCTCGCTCGAGAATTCCTTTGAAAACCCTCCAGGCAAAGTAATCAAATTCAAATTTGGCAGATGGGCAACTAATTTCCTCACACCATCCTCAGTTACTTCAGTTTGGTCTAGGTAAAGCTGCTCCAAATTTGTAAGACTATACAAATGCGGTAGTCCCTTATCGCTTATATTAATACGATTAATTAGAAGAAATCGGAGTTCTTTCATTTCCCCGATATGCTTCAAGCCATCATCAGTTATATTTGTTTGGCAAAGAACTAGACTGACTACGTTGGGAATTTCTTTGATGTAGGTAAGTCCTTCATCGTTAAGAGAAGTTTCAAAAAGATCTATGCCTACCTTCTCATTGAGGTTGGTCATTAGTTCGACAATTGTTTTTATGTTTTTATCAACAGAAGGAAGATTTTGACAAGATATTTCTTGATAAGTTGACTTGTTATCGTTATGACCATAGAGGCACCTCTCTTCTAGATGACAGCCAAGTCTAACTAATTCTGCGCGACTAGCTTCCTTGCGTTCCTGGGTATGCCAGATATTGCTGCCAAATGCTAAGACAATGGCTATTACCGTTACGACGGCAAGCAAAGCCATGATGCTGAATTGAAAGGGACTTCTTTCAGGCGATGGCATTGGTGGACCTCCATTTTTTGTTTTTCTCAGCCCACAGTTGCCGACGATCGGGAATATTCGACTCGTGAGTCAAATTACGACCGACAATAAATAGAACATGCCAATCACGAAATGGCTCGCAGAGATTGTACAATTCCATCAAGTTGCTGATTTCTTGTTCGGTGACTTCATCACTTTGACGCAATTGATCGAAGAAATTGCTCAGGCGAGAAAGACCAAGCTGATGTCCAATGGCTGTATACATATCACTGGGGGGATTGATACGCTCAGCAATTTCCGGATGGTCAGGATCGGTAACATCAAAGTAAAAACCAAGATTTACTTCAGCTAAAACATGGGTTGTATAGCGACCAAACAAATTGCCTTTCACCCAGTTCTCCGGTCTTCCTTGGCTGCAAATGAAAGTGGACTTGCGGGCTTTGAATCTATTGCGTAGAACCTCGGCAGTTACACGCCCATCTCCCAATCCGAAATTAGTTGGCAATCCATCAATGATTAGTAGATCGCAGTCGGTCAATTGCTTCAGCAATTTTCGTTTGGGATTATACTTGCCATTCTCAATTGCTGGAAATTCCTGAACTTCATATAGATTGGCAGTATCGACAACAGTGTTGCCGTCAAGTTTGTAAGCTGTCTTGCCACGTTCTTTAACTTTGGCAACAAGGGCATCAGCAATATGTGTCTTGCCTGTGCCGGTTTCACCAAAGAGGACAGCATTACTACCATTGTCTACAAAGGCATCGCTAAAGATTCTCAATGCAATTTCGCGATCAAGACCTGTTGCTAAAGCAAAGTTGTAGTCTTTGATTTGTTTTACCATCACACACTCTCCAGTTTTTAGAAAGAACCAATTGGCAGCTTGATAGAAGTCGGACTTGGATTGGGTTCTGGACTTGGACGGTCGTCCTTGTCGTCGCTACTACCGCCACCAGTTTCCGGCTTTGGTGTTTTACCTGTACGAGTAAGCATGGCTTTCCTCCTAATGCTTTGTTTTGTCGAAAAAACAGCAAGGCGCTGCCAGCAGTGTGAGTGCATGGACAGCGCCTTGCTGAAAAGTTAGTTCTTAGAAAGCATGATTAATACCAGCCTGACTAGGCTGCTCTTACCCGAATAATTTGTGTTGCCGCCCCCATCTGTCCTCTGGCTGTAGTCTGATGACTGAGCCAATCGGAAGTTTCCGGCAATTGCCACCGAGCATTTACCGGCTTGCAGATAGAGAGAGCAAGATTTGTCACGCGCAGAGCTTGTTGTGCATAGCACCGGCGTGGACCGATCTTGTGCCTGTCTTCAGCGTCCATCATCCACCCCGGTCTGCAAATGGCAAGCTCATGCCACAGCTGTCTAAGTAGATGAAGGAGGCTATCTTCGCCTGCTAGTACAAGTGATATAAAGACAGTTTCTTGCGAAGATGGCTTTGCTCCGGAGTAGTGCACTTTACCGATAGCGTGAGGGAAATGCGAAGTTAGCTCCGTAGCCAGCGTTGCCCAGGTAAGCGTCATGCGAAGAGCATCGGCAATTTCTTCTTGACTCCTGCATTCATCTTTATTTGTTCTAAAAGTATTCCATTGCTGCTTTGTCTGAGCAATGAGATATTGGAGAAGGAGATTCTGCTCCACAGCGACTTTGCCTGATTTGGCTATTGAAGTCTGGAGACGAATGAGTTCCCGTCCAATTCCGAGTGTGGATTTGCAAAGAGTCAGCTGATGTTTTGTCCTAGCCAAAGTGGCTTGCGTAGGCATTAGTATGCCTTTCTTTCAGATTTGTTTTGGAAATGTAAGGTCGAATAAATAAATTAGTGTTTCCATGCCGCGGGCTTACAGTATCCCAAGGACAAGAAGTTCTCTTATTTATCAAATGTTTTACATCGAGCCAAAAACAGCAAGGCGCTGCCAGCAGTGTGAGTGCATGGACAGCGCCTTGCTGAGCAGAAAAGCGTCAATGAATTTAATTGACTAGGCAGTGGGTCTCTTGTTGGGAGTTACGATAATAGGAAAAAAAGAGCTGATTTCGACAGGCTTCTGCTCATGGACATCGAAAAATCTAATGTGATGATCCGTCACCCATTCAAAGTTTACGCCATTATAGCTATCTTTTGCACGACCATCACGACCAT
This sequence comes from Mastocarpus papillatus, assembly GCA_032356145.1. Taxonomy (NCBI): domain Eukaryota; phylum Rhodophyta; class Florideophyceae; order Gigartinales; family Phyllophoraceae; genus Mastocarpus; species Mastocarpus papillatus. The sequence continues at coordinate 1,106 of JAUKWB010032729.1, read as the reverse complement.
GATGTATTTTAGTCACTGAATGGTATACTTCAATGAAAACTTCCGTTTCTGGAGTGATTTTGTTCGAGGGCAGTTCTGTGCTCGATGACGCGGACATGGTGGTTTATCCTCTATTGGATCAATTAGTTTTTTGTTTAAGTCTAAATAAGCTGAATCCTGGAAATTTCAAAAAATTTATTTGGTTTTCAGCACTTTATCGCGTTACATTGGCAATAAAACCAAGCGAGCATTGTGACACTCGTCATGGTGCTCGATAGAGACATTCCAACCTGCTTGTGTAAACCACTCACAAAGAGGCTCAAGCAAATCGGTGTCATTGACTTTAAATCCTATTAGCTGCATTCTCGCCTGACCCAATCCTCCGTCTCTGATGAGATTCCGAAGGGCAGCGACGATAACCAGGGTGAGGCATTTGCTAATGGATGCATCCGACTGGACAGCGCGAATCATAGCGTGCCAATCGCTACCTTTGGCGTTGTACCATTGTGCTTGAGAGAGAATGCCGTCTTTCTTGAGAGTATCCTTGCCCTCAATGAAGTCGCAGACCGTCTCGTATTGCTCATTGAGCACGGTAACAATTTGGTAGTGGCCTTCGCACCGTACATAGTGCAGAGAAATACAATACAGTGTCTCCACTAGCAGCTTACCCAAACACATTAGATTGTGTTGAAAAACAATCAAATCGTCGCCGCAAACATCTTGGGCGGCCCCTGGATTTTCAGCATAATAAAAGTAGGCTTTCAAAATGGAGTTAGTGCTGTCAACCAGGAGAAGTTTTAGATCACCAATTGCCTTTACCAGTTGAACTCGATGTAGTTCATAGTCTAAGGCTTTTACCCCTGCGGTTGGAGGAAGTAGACCATGATCCCTCCATTCGTCATAATTACTGGCACCGGCGTCACGAGCAATCTTTTCTGTTAAATCTTCCACCAACCTGAATGTTCTATCAAGTTCGTGATAAGTGTATTCCAAGTTGCTGACAGCAGCTGCACTTGAGCTATCAGCACAGTCCAAGAACTGGAAGGTTGAATACTGGACTTTGGGAAACCAAGTAACGTTCAGGATGATTTTCCATGGATGAATCCCCCAACCGTTGCGATTATGCA
>JAUKWB010031618.1:0-42587 GCA_032356145.1 Mastocarpus papillatus | reverse complement strand
GGGTCACAGGGTTGGCGTTTTAGGCATAACCAGGCGCACGGCAATGGAAACAGATAGCCTAAAATCACCGCCCGTGGTGACACAAAGAGGGTGATAATGGGTACATATTTCGTAACGCGGCCGTGCAGGGGACCTGTGAAATGCCGAAGTTTAGACGCTCATCTCAAGTAGTTACACGACTAGCTCCACAAGACATGGAACGCTTTCGTGAGCTAGCTTTGACGAAGGATATTAGCTACAGTTCGCTCCTGCGCGACGCCGCACTCTATTATCTTGATCACTACAATCAGCAAAGAGTAAATGAGTTCGAAGGGATTTACGTACAGCAATTGCGGCAACTGATCTATGAGATTGAAGAGAAGAGAGCAAAGGACACAAATAGAATTTGTGCGTTGCTAGCGAAAAACGGCATTGACGGAAATGCGGTTAAAGAATTTCTCGCACGTATTGATGAGTCCGGGGAATTGATGCGTGAGTGCACATCAGTAGCAATTAAACGGCTAAAAACAGCTTTAGCGCCCGACGAGCAGATAGTGGCGTCGTCTATGACATCCAACATAACGAAAGTGAGTTGACGACGCCACTCACTGCTCCGACCGAAGGAGCAGATGATGAAATCAGTAGTGAAACATCAATACATACGAGCCGGATGGGGCGGGAATGCACATGGACAGGCTCACATCCGATACATAGCACATCGCCCAGGAGCGTGTGAGCGAGGGTTTTTCAACGCAACCAGTGAAGCGGTTTCTCGCCGGGAAGTTTACCGGCGCCTTGAAGAACAAGGTCCGACAGGCGTGTCGATTCACAAGGTTATGTTATCGCCAGGAACCAATGATTGTGACCTTCGCGAATATACGCGTGAAGTTATGAAGTCGCTGTCTTCAAAGACCGGATTAGATCTGGTCTGGTATGCGGTGGTTCATCGTAACACCGCACACTGGCATGTTCATGTGGTGGTGATGGGAAAAGATCGCAACGGTCACGCTGTCCGCATTGATAAGACAAGTTATCCAACAATGCGCGAGACTGGGGACCGGTTTCTATGGCGCACACGCGCGGCTGAGCAAGTACGCGATCGGGTGGAGTACAAAGAACCAGCGGTGAGTCCAGAACGAGAATTGGCAGGGTTCAATAGGACGTTTGGTAATTCCGGCGAGACTATCAACCAGCGCAATAACTATCAGTATGAGAACAAAGACTATACGGTTGTTCAGAGATCTAACCGACATAGAAGCAGCCCGGTGAAGTTCAGAGATGACTTCAAGGTGAGTCATCGAGGCGGACCTCACGCGAAGAAGAAAGCAGCGTCGTTGGCCAGCAAGATAATCAGCCGAGGTTTACGAGGACATCGGCAGTCGTATGTTTGGTCGTTACAGAGAATGATTGCCGAGCATCGAAAGACGCTGGCAAGAACACTAAGGCAGCCAGCCGCCAGGCGCAGAGAGAAAGAATAATGAGCAGCTATTATGATCAATTGGAGTTAGCAGTAGACGCCGAAAAATGCGCGGCTGTTCTGGTCACCGCACTGAAGCAACTGGGCTGGCAGGAGTCTTTCGTTAATAACGAACTGCAGACCATCAGTTCACAGTTGCAGCGCGAGGAGACTGTGCGCGGTGAACTGTGGCAATATCACTTTCTGCTTAGAGCCACATGGGATAAGGCTGTTAGCGGTACGTTTGTTGAAATTGAATTGTCCGAACTCAACTTTGACTGGACTGAAGGAAGTTGTCACAAACAGTTTGTCAGCCTGAAGGAAGCATTAAACAAAGGCATCTCCCGAGCGCCGGCTGAGTGCGCGGAAGGAACAGGTGCCCGATGGAGTACCGAAAGGGAATTGCAAAATGCCGGATATTTAGCCGAGATTGGGAAAGGACTCATCCTTGGACGTATCGGCAGCGATCTAGTACAGCTTGTCGAAGAGGACACAGTGAAACATGCGTTGATCTGCGGTCCCACCGGCGCCGGCAAGACGAGCGGGGTTTTCATTCCAAACCTGATTGAACGCACGAGCACCAGCGCAATAGTGACCGAAGCCACTGGCGGCAAAGGAATTGCTCATCTGTACAAACGCACTTCCGGTTACAGATTTGCCAGCGGACATCGAATTTACTATTTCAACCCGGATGACCTGCGCAGCCATAGAATCAATCCCTTGGCTATGGTGAAGACTTACAGCCAGGCGGTCCGTGTTGTGGAAATCATCATGCAGTCCACAACGATGGCGACGCATAAGGGCGATCAGTCTTGGGAAATGTCAGAGAAACTTCTTTTGACATCGCTCATTCTGCACGCGTCCGGCGAAAGCGAGGGCGGTCACTGCAATCTGGGGAGAGTAAGAGATCTTCTGTTTCAAGGACAAGACAAAGTGGCCAACCTACTTGCTGATAGTCCGGTGGTAGAAGCGGAAGCTTCATATCGGGGTTTTCTCAAAAACTCTACTGAAGCCTACCGCAATCTGGTGGCGCAGGGATTGGTCACACGTCTTTCTTTGTGGGGAGATCCACGCATCAGAGCTTTAACTGAAGCAAACGATATCGACTTTCTCAATCTTGGAAGAGAACTATTTACGTTGTATTTGAGCGTGCCAGCGGGCAAGCCGGAACTGAAGCCATTGGCATCATTGATATTCAATTTGGTGTTTGATGTGCTGACGCAACAGCGCTTTGAGTTTCCATTGGCATTGTTCTTGGACGAGTTTGTCAATTTCGGATACGTGCGCGGAATGCCTCAGAAGCTGACGATTCTAAGGCACGATGGGATTCCGGCTGTGCTAGGTATCCAGGACTATACGCAACTGGAAATCGTTTATGGCAAGGAAGCAGGGTTGTTTCTTAGTCAGCCTGGAACGAGAATATTTTTCCGTCCAAATGATCTGAAAACCGCAGAAGGGATTAGTCGGGCGTTGGGCATGGCTGGAGAAAAGGTGAAGGTGACCAGTTCAGGACAATTACAAGAGACTCGCGAGAGAAAGTACCTTCTGCCACCAGAAGAGTTGCTATCGCTGGAGCCGTCTGAGCTGATTGCCTTCATGCCCAAAACGCGACCAGTAAAGCTGGGCGTAATCGGTTGGCAGTCGTACAAGGAAGCAACCGATTGCGATATCTATCCACTGCCCGAGCCGAGATTGCTTGAGGTGGATGAAACGCTGAAGAGGCGAGAGAAGAATTCAGTTCAATTTTTCGTTGAGGAATTGTGCCGGCAGCCGATAGAACCGGTAACGAAAGAAGATGGTCCAAGAGAGATGGCCGGGGGGTGGGAATGTTAGCCAAGATTGTAGGAATACCGCTATCGTTCATAGTTTTTGTGGCAGTGACTTGGATTTCCAGTAACTTTGTGGACACTGGAATTCCCGCCATCATCGGTAGTGTCTGTGGTGGTGGCGTCTGGTATTGGTTTCGCTGCATCGATGATCGGCGGTTGGATGCTCTATTGCGTCCCAAGCCAGCTATCTGGCATGTGCCAATGCCTGTTGCCTGGGGCATCCTGAAAGACGTTTTTGATGGGTCGATAGTCCGCACCAAAGAAGGGGTAATTGCCACCTGGTCGATGAAACGCGAGGATAAATCGCGGGGACAGTTGGCAGCCGTGTTGAATTTATTGGAGCACGGCGGGTGCGGTCCAAATGGAGCCATTGTTCCGCAAACGATTGCTGCAAAGGCTCAATTGACGCCGCATGGTTCGAGTACCGGCATTACTTTGACATTCGAGATCTTTGCACCTTCGGGCACGGATCTGGTCGAAGACATTATTCGAAAGTGTCAGCGAAGACTGCAATCGGAAGTTACTGAGTACGGGTTAGTCAAAACGACGCATGAAGCGCAGCTGCCGGACGTGACAATAACGGACGATTCAGCAAGAGGTAATCGCTATGTGTAAGGAGGATGATGACTCAGATGAAGTAAAAACATACAAATGCGCGGTTACAAGCGAAAAGCTGCATTTGCACAAGAAGTCACGGGCTTCACGTGGCGAGAGTCAACGAACTGAAGAAGTGATAAAGGATACGTCGGGGACGCTTCAGAAAATTACTTCTATCAATAAAATAATTGCGATGGAAGAAGAGGCAGGCACTTCGCGGAGGGCTAAATGCGAGCGTTTGACTCATGCTGCTGAATTTCATATCGCAATCAACAAAATGAAAGAGGCGAAAGACCTGCTTGATCATGCATTAATGATTGCGGACGAGTGGCTTGTAGAAGAGGATTGGCAGAGACTAACAATCTTGTATAACCTGACTCGGGTAGAGCACCTCATCGGCTCAGAGCGGCGTGCCAAGGAGCTTGGCGAACGATTGCTGTTTCTTCAGCAGACAATGCTCGGGGAAAGTCACATTGAAGTCGCTGATACTCTCGAACATCTGGCGATGATCAACCAAGGGCAACGCAATTTTGGTTGGTCACAGATGCAGTACCAGAAAGCGCTAACGATGAAAGAATATTTGCTTGGTCCCGAGCATAATCAGATCGCCATGCTGCTGCGAAAACTCGCTTCGCTGCACTTTGACATGCAAGATTACGCCAGGTGCAAAATGCTATTAGGCAAAGCACTGGATATGCGCAAAGCGCTCGGTAGTGCTCAAGACGAAGAACTTGGCAGCATTTTTCAGCAATTAGCGAATGTGTTTTATTCAGAGTGCAATTATGCACGAGCAGAAAATCACTACAAAAAAGCATTGCGACTGCGCAAGAAACTCTTTGGAAATCAGTCATTAGCAGTAGCAGAGACATTGGGCGGTCTCGGAAAAGTATTTTGTGCTACTAAGAAATTCGACAAGTCCGAACGGTCATTTAATCATGCTCTACGAAATCAGGTAGCTGTTTTCGGCGAGCATCACAAGGAAGTGGGAGCCACGCTGGCAAGGCTTTCTGGCGTCCACAGAGCGCAAGGGCGATTCGAAAAAGCGAATCAGCTATGTAACCAGGCGATGGTCTGCAAAACGCTTTCAAGAGAGAGCGAGGCTAATGGCTAGTGCCGGCAAGGGAGAATTGTTATGGCTAAGAAGAAGAGAGTGAGCCGGAAGGCAACTACACCGCGCTGTAAGGCTTCAGGAGAGAATAAATCCAATGGCAGTGATGGAGGTAACCCTGAGTTCGTAATGGCGCCCGGACCCGGAGCAGAGAGTGAACCAGAGGCAGTGATTGTCAGTCCTCCTGCCGTCAGCGAAGAAGGTCTTCTGAGAGCTATACGAGTGGGCCTGGGAGTAAACGCGCCGGATGAGAAGTTAAATCAGGTACTCGTGGATCAGATGCTTGACCTCGGAATCCTGAGATATAAAGCAAGACAATACAGAGATGCTATCGATGTTTTCAATCAGGTACTTTCGATAGATAGCGAAAGCGCCGAAGCATACAGCAGCCGTGGAGCGGCGAAAGTGGGACTAGGCGAGAGTGAAGATGCGCTTGTGGATTGCAATCGGGCATTGGAGCTAGATCCGAATCTTGCATCTGGATACAACAACCGTGGATTTGCTCTGCTGACACTAGGCAATATTTATGGTGCACTGGATGACCTGAATAGGGCTCTGGAACTGGACCCGGAACACGTATCGGCTTACAACAATCGTGGATATGTTGCTTACCTGTTGGGAGAACCGGAGTCTGCGGTTCAAGATTATGACCGAGCACTGAGGCTCAATCCGAACTTTGCACAGGTGTACAACAATCGGGGAATGGCAAAAATGAAACTCAATGAGTTCGAGAGTGCCTTTGCCGACTATGACAGAGCGCTGTTTCTTGATCCTTACGCAAAGGAGACTTATTACAATCGGGGCTGCACAAAACAAAAAATTGGAGATCATGAATCAGCGATCCCTGATTTTGATGCAGCAATTCAGATCGATCCGACTTGGCCACATGCCTATTTCAACCGTGGCGTTGCAAAACACAACACCGGAGATTATGCAGGGGCATTGGCAGACTACGCTCAAGCGGCCAATCTAGGGCAGCAGAACAAGAAGCTCTGCCAGAAGCATCGTGGGCACCAGCGAGGATACCGCCGGTGGTTCAGTCGGCGCATGACGCCGGCATACGGCATCGGAGAAGGCGGAATTCATTGATGCCGAGGGCTGTGATCCCGATTGTGACACTTTGAATTGAAGCTTGGTAGCCTGGATGGAATAATGATGGCTATGAATGCTCAGTCTGAACTTTACTCTAATTGCCAGCGGTGCAAGCGGCCGTATTCTGAGCCTTGCGAGGATTTGCTCTGCGGTGAGTGTGAAACTCGTTGTCCAACTTGCGGAGCGTCAAATCGAGGTTGCCAGAACCGTAACCGTTCCACGAACGATACCTTTACCCGCGCCTGATTTTGTACTTGGATGGTATTGCGATCCTAGCACGAGATCTAGTGGTGAAATCAACAAAGCGGCGGAATGAAGCTAAGGAGTTGTACTGGCGAAAGGCGTTGTCCAGATTCTTCGATAGTGGATTAACACAGACGGCATTTTGTGAGCGCGAAGGAATAAACGCCAACAACTTTTGTTGGTGGAAACGAGAACTTGCCGTCCGTGATGCTGACAAAACCAGCAGCGCTGGCAACGAGCCGAAAATAACATTTTGGCGCAAACTAGTCGCACGCTACAAAAGCAGCGGACTTAGCAAGGACGAATTTTGCAAACGCGAAGGGCTCAAAGAAGCTCAGTTTCGTTGGTGGCGGGCGGAGATCGCAAAACGCGACGAGCAGACACAGGAAGTTCTAACGCGCTCCCCTGAAGTGATACCGAACGCATTCGTGCCGGTGACCATCGGCGATCGAGATGCGTCTCCCAATGTGATTGCTCAAATCGACATGCGAACAGGAAGCATTCGCGTGTTTGAAACAACCAATGCCGATGCTCTTGTAGCCATCCTGCGTGCATTCAAGGAGTTCATCGGATGATTGGTACAACGAGCAGCATGCGAATCTTTTTGTGCACGCAAGATACGGACATGCGCAAATCTTTTGATTCACTAAACGGCGTCATCCGCAGAGCAATGCATCTTGATCCGCTGTCTGGCTATTTGTTCGTCTTCAGAAACAAACGTGGTGATCGCATCAAGTGTATCTACTGGGACGAAACCGGCTTTGCCATGTGGTACAAGCTCCTCCAAAAGGGCACCTTCCAATTTCCCAGCTTGCAGAATTTGACCTCGGCCGGCGTAGAAATTGATCCCTCGACGCTGCGCATGATTCTCGACGGTATAGATTTAGGAAGTATTCGGCGACAGCATCGGTTTCGGCGGGCGCCGCTACCGTCACCTCAAGAAGCAGGTATTCATAGCGGCATTGAGTTTTAGCGGTTGATTGCAGCCGTTTTTAGAAAACTTTGCGCTCATTTCTGGACAAGACCCATACACCATCTGTAGCGTTACACCGCAAACATAGCCCTTGGCGACCAGCGCCGCTTCCCGATCTACATATAGCGTTGCGCCCAGTTGTGAAGAATGAAAATGTCTCGACCTTCAGCCCACCCGATCATTTTCGTGCGCCTTCAAAAGCCTTTCTGACTCGAAGAAACATAATTGATCTTCCAAGACACATTATCGCGCCAGCCGATCAGTTTCATTTAATCGCTACAGCATGCCACCGCCAGCGGTGGCATGCTGTAGAATATATTGGTTTTCAGATATCGGTGCGGACATGGATGAATCAGATCGCCTCCTCGACGACAACTACTTGCCGGATAATGTGCCCGAGTGCCACATGGTAATCAAAGACCTGCGCTCCAGAGTGAAGTCGCTCGAAGAACGCGTTGCTGAACTCGAAAAGCAGCTTAGTCGACGCAATCGGATGCTGTTCGGCAAACGGTCCGCAAAGACTTCCAATACTGTACTTACAGGCACTGGCAAGGCGCTTTACCAGGCAAACGCCGAAGAGCTGGAAGCAGAGAAAAGTCGGCTGCAAATAATTGAAGGCGAAAGCAAACACGGCGGCGGTGGGCGTACAGCTCCGACTAATGCGCCAACAGAAAAAACGATCGAACACGCGATAGAAGATCCAGCCAAGCTTGTCTGTCCCGACTGCGGCGTGTCGCGAAAGGTAATTGGGTTCCGTGTTTCCCATCAGCTCGACGTATTGAAGTCCATCTTCCAGATGCTCAAGCATGTCCAGTACTCGTATGCCTGTCCAAAATGCAACGCTGCGGTCATCACTGCTCCGAAGCCAGAACAACCATTTGGTAAGGGATACGCCACGGGTGCTCTCGTCTCTCACATCGGTACGGCAAAATTCTGCTGGCACCAACCAACGTATCGGCAAGAACAGATCTGCCGCGCCCAGGGAGTGCCGATTGCACGCTCGACCATGTGCCGGTTGCTGAAGGACGGAGCCGACATCTTGGCACATCTCGTCCGTCGCATGCACCAACATATTCTCAAATCTCGTTTCATCCAATCCGACAGCTCCAGCATGCCGGTGATCAAGAAGGGCCTCGGAAAAACACATAGAGGTACAATCTGGATCTACCGCGGCGACGAAACTCAGCCTTACAACGTCTACGAGTTTACTGAAACCGGCGAAGGACAACATCCGCAACGTATACTTGCGGGCTTCAAGGGCTTTTTGCTTACTGATGGCGCCGCCGTCTTCAACGGCGTCATTGAGCAAGGTGCAACTGCCGTCAATTGCTGGGCGCATGCATATCGCTACTTTGAAGATGCGATCCAATCCGAGCACGAGCTTGCGCACCATGCAATGGCAATCATCAAAGGACTGTTCGATATCGAGCGTGTGGCTGCGCAACTGCCCGAGGATGAGCGATTGCAACTCCGCCAGAAATTGTCTAAACCACGCCTTGCAGAATTCAAAGAGTGGCTCCTCTACCAGACACACATGTTTGACTTCAGACCAAAAAGCAAGTTCGGCGAAGCTATCAATTACTGCCTCAACCGTTGGGAGCAACTCTCTAGATACACGGACCACGCCTTTCTGCTTGCCGATAACAATCACTCGGAAAATGGATTGCGACCTGCAGTTCTTGGCCGGAAGAATTGGCTTTTTGCCGGATCGGTCGAAGGTGGACGCACAGCAGCAATCTGGATGAGCATCGTCCACACGTGCCGTCGATTGAACATCGACCCGTTTGAATACACCGCTGATGTTCTGACTAGGCTGCCGGCAGCGACCACTTCGCAGATCGACGACTTCTTGCCTGACCAGTGGAAACAGTTGCGAACTGCTGACCACTAACACCCTTTCTCGAACGAATCATGCACATCGTGCAATATGCCGCCGGCATTTGCAAGGTATCGTTCGTGGAACGGTTACCCAGAACCCTAATGAGTTCATACTTGCAGTGCAATCGAAGATTTACACGACCTATATGATCAAGCACCGACGAGCCGGTGAAGAACTTTGGTGGTTCGAGGCGATGGATGCAGCAAATAAAGCGGCGAGTGAGCCGGACCCTAACGACCGGTGAGGATGGATGGATAGCTTTGCGAAGGACACACTGGATTCTGCATTAAAGCGCGTCGAAAGCGATTTGGATGCGGCTGGACTGGCACGAATGGTCATGAAACTGACAGATGATGACATAACACGCAAAAAAGAAGGAGCGGTTTGGTACGAGTCCGAAGAGAGGCTATTGAGAGTGATGATCGGACGTGAGGCTAAGACTTCAAAAGAACCATGTTTTGGCAATATTCGTGCCACTTTGGAGAACCACGAGGAGTTCTTTACGAGCGTGATAACAGAGCCTGCATTCGCTTCAGTATCGGCTAATTCTTCAGACGCAGTTTTGAGGGGCGTGGTTACTGGCCTGGTCATGAGACTTCGTTATTTCATAACGCAACCGCACCGTTGACCAGCAGAAACTTATCATATATGATAAGTTATCACGGGTGATAAGGTGGGCTCGAAAAGGTGGACCTATGGACTTTATGATTGCCAAAAAGTACTTCTTCAGGCACGTCGTCAAATCGAAGTTGACCGGCGAGCAGCTACGAGTTTTGATGTGCATGCTCAGCGCCGAAGCGGACGGAGACATCGGCATCAAACAAAATGAAATTGCCGAGATGCTGGAAATAGCTGAACCGAATGTAAGTCGTTCCATAAAGGCATTGATCGAGGCTGGACTGTTGAGCAAAAAGATCCAGAAAGGCTATGACGGGCGCCCGATCTGGCTTATAGACCCGATTTTTGAGAAACAGGCTCGCGATCATACTGACGCCATGTATGAGAAAGTACACGGCAAGCCATTCAAACAAACTTGGTAGCGCCAGTCCGTGGCGCAGCATTTGACAGAATCCAGGCGATCGAACATCGCCAGGTTAGCGATTTCAGATTGACATCATTCTGATACCACAATGATGCTATTCAAGCGCTAGCTATCACGTTGGAGTTTTTCGTAAATTGCTTCTAGTATCCATTGGTGGCGGCTCGGCGCCGGTTTTCTCTCTGCAACAGCATCGTCGATTTGATTGAGGAGCGTCTGAGGCAGGCGCAGTTTGACTGGTTGGATCGGTGTTTCAAGTGTGTCGCTGACTTTCTTTTCGGCAGGGTCGATGCCGCCGGCTTGAATAAAGTCAACGACGGTTTTGGGCTTACGACGAACGGACATGGTCAGCTCCTTTTAGTGAGTTCAGTTTGATGTCGCTTTGATGCCACAGTGATATTAGTCAAGCGATCAAACAGTGAGGTCAACTCTCCGCTGGCCTTCGGGTCTTCCGGTCGCAATTCAATTACGGACAGACCTTTAGACGCCGCGGCGCGAAAAGCTTTGCGATTGCCTAGCGGTGCATCTATGTATGTGAGCTGAGGTATTTCACGCGCAATTTCGGTAGCTTCATCATTGTCTTGTCCGCGAGCATCAGCACGGTTGAGGAAGCAGAGGGTCTTCAGCTTGTCGTTAAAGGGACGTGCTTCTTCAATGAGGGAAGCGACCTTTTCCAGTGTCCATACATCGAAGCTCGCTGGCAAAAAGGGAATTGCATACACGTCGGCTATCGATAGGGCAGCACGTTGTCCGGCTGTGTCGCGGCCACCAACGTCAATTACGATGTGATCGTATTTGGGAGCCAGGCGCAAGCCTTCGGATCGGACGGCAGCTCCGTGGAGTTTGATGGCGGTATAACCGGCGCCACCGTGATCGGCCAAGGTCTCGTTGCGAATGATGGTGAAGTCGCTAGCTGTCTCCTGGTCGTCCGCATCAACCAAAAGGACATCCTTACCCCGCTGAGCAAAAAGGATAGCCATATTGGTCGCCAGAGTGGTCTTACCGACGCCTCCTTTGATGCCTCCACAAACAAGTATCATTGAATTCCTCCCTTTCTTGGTGAGTTCACAATGATATCATAACGGCATCAGTATGAAATCAAATTGAAATTACCTTGAAAGGCTGCGCAGAGTGGAGTTTGACAGGGTTTCAATGGGGAAAACGGCACCAGATGAGGCAATCAGGCTATTGTCAAGAATGTCAAAATGTGGTATAAAAAAGTCCACAAGGGGTCAATAGTTCAGGCAACAGCCAATCGACTTTTACACCCTTTGTCCCGTGAGGAGGCAAGATTATGGAAAGGGAGACGTTCGGCAGTTTTGTAAGGAGATTAAGAGAAGAAAGGCGTGTCGGGCTTCGTCAATTTTGCGGTGCCCTTGAGGTCGATCCAAGTCGTTGGAGCAAAATTGAACGTGGTGTATTGCAGCCACCAAGCGATGAGCAGACACTGAAGGTTATCGCAAAGTTGCTTTCGGTGAAGCAGAATACCGAAGAGTGGGCGCAATTGAAGGACCTGGCGGTCCTGGGCCGCGGTGAAGTTCCACAAGACATCATGGATGATGAGGAGCTGGTTGGCTGTTTGCCACTGGTGTTCCGTACTTTGCGTAAGGAAAAACCAACTCGTGAGCAACTGGTCAATCTCGCAGAACTAATTCGGAATAGCAACAGCGGAGAGTAAGTTGGCAAACTCAAAAGGGATCAAGGCACCTTTCTTCAAAAAGTCGGAGATACAGGGCGAAGTAGACGCATTTTGCGGCAAGTACAAAATAGATCGACAGCAGGTTCCGCTCGACGTTGAATTGATCGTCGAAGCGGATCTGCGTCTGGAGCTGCGTCCAGAGGCAAATCTCTTCAAGAGAACCGAAATGGACGCCTTACTAACGAGCAACCGAAAAACGATCATGGTGGACCTTGATCGTTTCACCAAAAAGAACTTGCAGAACAGGTTGCGGTTTACGATAGCGCATGAAATCGGGCACTACATACTGCATGAGGATATATACAAGCACGTGAAATTTGGCAGTGTTGAAGACTGGTTGAATTTCTTTGAGGAGTTTCCGCAAATTGAGTACCGGAAACTTGAGTGGCACTGCGATGAGTTTGCCGGGCGCCTTCTAATTGACGCCGACTTGCTGCGAAAAAAATTCGACGAGGCCAGAGCAAAGCTGAAGGGGACCGATTGGGAAAAAGTAGACCCGCTGCCAGTATATGTTGTTGAAGCTATGGCGACGGAGATAGCCAAATTTTTTGGCGTTAGCGAACTGCCTGTGATGATCAGGCTTGAGAGCACCGGAATTTGGATTCCTAACGGGACATAAGAAACGGCAGAGCGTTTAAAGTTAGGTCTTGACACGAGATGCAAGCCGTGGTTTAAAATAGTCCACATGTGGATCATTTTTGTCCACGGGACAAGAGCAGGTCCTCGACACGATAGAAAGGAGTTCGCTATGTCGAACAAAAAGCCTCCAGAACCACCAAAGACCATAGTGCTTTTTCGGGCTCTGTTGCAAAAACTGCCTAAATTTCTAAATTGCGAACAGCTTTTTGGTAATCTCCCTCGATCGCGGCCAGCGACAAGTGCTGGTAAAGTTCAAGGCTCTTTCGGTTTCCATGGCCGGAGATGAGCTGTATCTTTGCGTCCGTGAGTCCCTGCGCGGTTAAGAACGTGAGCATTTGATGACGCAAAAGGTGGGGGTGGACGGCACGCTTGAGGCCGGCCTTGTCTGCGTAGTTGCGCATGATCTGCTGGACTCTCCTGGGAGTGTAGGGCTGCTTCAATCGAGATTCGAATAGAAAATCATTTCCGATGTGAGCCTCCATATACGTCTGAAGGGCAAGCCGGAAATCTGAGGGAAAGAGGATGTACCGGTCCTTGCTGCCTTTTCCGTTATCAATGAATATCTTGCAACCGCCCAGGTCAACGTCACTTACGCGGATATTGACCAGCTCGCTCACCCGGACAGCTGTATAGAGCATAAGTTTCAGCATTAGCTCGTGTTGAGTGTCGCCACACTTTTGCACGGTCTTGAAGAATTTCTTGAGTTCGGCCAGTGATAACAGCTCCGGCAGTCGCCTTTCCTTCTTTGGCTTTCGCATCTTTAGTTTGAGCCGTACTTGCTGGCAGACGGCTATGAAGCCATCATAGGAGAGGCGATGCTGACGGACTATCCGCACAATCTTTTTGACGGCTTCGGATTTCGTATTCTGTTTTGACGCTGCGAAATTGGTGGGCTTTTTAGGTTTAGATGGGGTCATTGGCTATCTCTTTCGGCACCGTTAGTTCGCATATTTGATATTCTACGAAATATATAGATTAGGCGTCTCAGGATTTAATCCAGCCCAGAGGACCAAGCTATGAGCGACTTCAAATGGCGGCACTTTCAAGGTGAGATAATCCTCCAGTGCGTCCGCTGGTATTGCCGGTACGGCATTAGCTACAGAGACCTCGAAGAGATGATGGAAGAGCGTGGCATCGAAGTCGACCACACCACCATTTATCGTTGGGTGCAGCACTATGCTCCAGAGATAGAAAAGCGCCTGCGCTGGTACTATCGCCCGTCCCACTCCACTTCCTGGCAAATTGATGAAACCTACGTCAAGGTGAAAGGTGAGTGGAAGTACCTTTACCGAGCAATAGATAAAGAAGGCCGTACATTGGACTTCTTCTTATCACACACACGAAGCACGGCTATGGCGAAGCTTTTTCTCTGCAAGGCACTGAGAAAACAAAAGTCCTACGAAAGACCAGACACAATCAATACCGACAAGAACCCTGCTTATGGTGCTGCTCTTAGGGAGATGAAGAAAGAAGGCAAATGCGATCCGGACCTGGAGCATCGCCAAGTTAAGTATCTGAACAACCGAATAGAAGCTGATCACGGCAAACTTAAGCGGCTCATTCATCCTGCCCGAGGATTCAAATCGATGAAGACTGCCTATGCCACCATCAAAGGCTTTGAGGTTATGCGCATGTTTCGCAAAGGGCAAATGCGTTGTTGGCAGCAGTTACCAGGCGTCAAGGGCGAAGTGTGGCTAGTTGAACGCAGGTTCGGAATACACAACCCGAAGTATGCAGAGGAGTGGTGGAAAATGATGAACGAGGCGTTTGAAGCTGCATAACGACAAAACTAGCTCAGGGAAACACATCTCTGAACTTGTCTGGATTTTCGGACCAGGTTTTTGCAACAGAGCCCGAAACGGGACATCCGCCCCAAGCCAGATGGGAAGAATCGAGTTTCTTGCCTCGCCTTCCCGATTCGCGGGATCAACTCGATCTACTGCTTCTCACTGTTGCTAAGCCTAGAGTGGTACATCCGGATGGCATTCATTTTCAAGGTTTTCGCTACACGAGCCCCACGCTTTCCAGCTTCGTCAAAGAAGCCGTCACCATTCGCTATGATCCACGCGATCTTGCGGAAATAGTGGTTTTTAGCACTGACGGGCGGTTTATTTGCAGAGCAATTTCACCTGACTTGGCCGACGACACAGTGAGCCTCAAATCTATAGTAAAGGCTCGCAATGAACGTCGCCGCCAACTTCGTTCCGATTTGACAGATCGCTCGGCCGTCGTTAAGCGATATCTCCAAGTCCATGCAGGACAAGCGTCAAGCGCTATTCCTGTCCCTCAAAATGTTCCAAAGGAAATTCAAAATGGTTACAGCATTAAGAGATTTGCCGCTGACTGACATTCCAGCGCAAGATGCATTTCTTACCACGAAAGAATACAAGCGCTTTACGGAATTCTGTGATGCCTGCCGCCGTTTTAAGTACATTGGGTTGTGCTACGGACTTCCTGGAGTTGGGAAAACCGCGTCAGCACGCAAATATGCAAACTGGCACTGGTTTGATGATCCGAAAACCAGCTGGAAAAAGAGAGCGGAACGCGCTACGTTACCGGATGAAGCTCTCAGTTGCTCCACTGTGTTTTATACGGCCGAGGTGGCAGGCAATGCAAAGCGCCTCTCAGATCAACTTCGCAGTGCTATGGACAGTTTTGATGATGCTATTGAAGACGCCCTGGATGCTCGTTCTACTGACGATCGCACACTTGAAGATTTTCGAGAGCACACTGAACTAATCATTGTCGATGAAGCTGACAGACTAAAGCTTCAATCGCTAGAACAACTGCGTGATACATTTGATCGTTCCGGCATTGGACTTGTATTGCTTGGGATGCCAGGAATGGAGAAGCGCCTCTCCAGATATCCTCAGCTGTACTCACGCGTCGGATTCGTTCACGAATTCAAGCCTTTAAGCCAGGAAGAGATGACATTCATCCTTGAGCATAAATGGTCCGAACTAGGACTTAGTCTGAAAGCCGATGACTTCATGGATGTCGAGGCCATGTCCGCGGTCGCTCGCATAACGCAAGGCAACTTCCGGTTGTTACAGCGGCTGCTAGCACAGATAGAGAGACTCCTTGCCATCAATGGATTTAAGCTGGTTTCAAAGGAACTTGTTGAGGTCGCACGAGAAAGCTTGGTAATTGGTGTTGCCTGATGGCTTATTGAGCAGTGTGTGACTTGGCGAATTATTTTGAAGGTTTTTTGGCGAATTAAATTGGAATTCTTGGCGAATTATCTTGGAATTTCATCGTTGGCGGCCAGAATTCTAATCACGGAAGTCCTACCAATCCGGAGTTTTCGAGCTATTGCAGCTTTAGTCATCCCATCTGCATAAAGTTTTTGTATTTTAGAAGAGTGTTTTAGAGCGGTTCTCGGTCGCCCATGCTTTTTCTTGGAGGCGCGAATACCAGCTTTGATTCGCTCACCAAGCATATCTCGTTCAAAGTTCGAAAAAACAGAGAGCATGCTGACCATAGCTTTGCCTGCTGGCGAAGTCATATCGAACGATTCTGTTGCTGAGACTAGAGAGACTCCAAGCAAGCTCAATTCTTCAATAGTAGAAATTAGGTCAGATAGATTTCGCCCCCAGCGATCCACTTTCCAAACAACTACCACGTCTATTTTTCGCCGACGAGCTGCTTCCATTATTGTCTCTCGCTCAGGTCGTGTTGCTCTGCCTGAGGCTATTTCCGAAACTACCATGGTGACTGACCAGCTTCGCTGCCGGGCAAGGCTTTTCACAGCTTTCATCTGCATTGGCAGAGTATTTTGCTCTTTAGTCGAGACCCTGGCATATAGTGCGGCACGCATGATTTATATCTTCCAGGTGTCCAAAAACTTCCTGAGAAAAACTATAACCGAAAGCCCAGAGGTTTAGGCTTGCTTTTTTTAAATTTTGGTGTCCAATAACTATAGTTATCGGGCACCAAGGAGCAATTTTTTTGGAGCCAAAAGTAGTCGCCCTTGAGCGCTATCAAACCATTGAGCCGTATCTTCAGGACAGAGCTACTCTTGCGGAGATTTCAAAACAGTCCGGGGTAGCAATAAGCACACTATATCTTTGGGTAAAGGTCTTCGTGGCGACTGGTCTCGATGGGCTCGCGCCAAAACAAAGACGCGACAAGGGACAACGCCGAGCGGTCTCACCAGAACTGAAGGACCTCATCCAAGGTCTTTATTTGAGAACACCGCCAGTTACCATAAGCGCGATCTATCGCGCTGTCTGCGAGGTTTGCCAGAAAAACAATTGGCGGAAACCAAGCTACGATGTCGTTCACGAAATCATTGCCGATGTCCCACCGCCTCTCAAAATCTTGGCACACCAAGGACTTAAGGCTTACAAGCAAGCATTCGGTCTTATCCATCGATTTGAAGCCGATCGGCCAAATGAGATCTGGCAGGCTGATCACACACCCTTAGACATACTCATTCTGAACTCTAAGAATGAGCCAATGAAGCCATGGCTAACAATAATAATTGACGACTACAGTCGAGCCATTCCGGGTTATTTTTTAGGATTTCAGCCACCGTCCTCAATGCGAATTGCCACTGCGCTGAGACAAGCAATCTGGCACAAAGACCACGAGAACTGGAAGGTATGCGGTATTCCTGAAAAATTTTACTCCGACCAGGGCAGTGACTTTACCTCTTCGCACATAGATCAAGTTTCGATCGATCTCAAATTCGAGACCATTCAAACAGAAGCAGGAGATCCACAAGGCAAGGGCAAATGCGAAAGATTCTTTCTCACCATAAATGAAATGTTGCTTTCGTCTCTACCTGGATACTCACCCGAAGGAGAGCAAAATGCTAAGGCAATCCTCACGATTGAACAACTGGAAGAACGACTTCGGCAGTGGTTATTGACTGAGTACATGACGAATATACACTCAGAGACAAATGCTTCTCCAAAAGATAGATGGGAGTCTTTTCCATTCGTCCCAAGGCTGCCAGAGTCGCTCGAACAGCTCGACCTACTGCTTCTAACCGTAACAAAATGTCGCCGAGTTCGTCGTGATGGAATTCGTTTCTCCGGCTTCCGATACATGGACGCTCAGCTTAATGGCTACGTTGGAGAGGACGTCACAATCAGATTCGACCCTCGTGATCTTTCCTACATCCGCGTTTACAAAGACAACGTACTGGTCTGTAAAGCATACTGCTTCGAGCTTTCTGGAAAGACCATGAGCTTGCAAGAAGTTCGGCAGGCTCGCAATCACGAAGCAAAAGCTCAAAGGAACCTGCTGAATGAGCTGCTCTCCACAGCAGACAAACACTCTCCCCGACTTCGTTATGAAGCCCCGCCCGCGGTGCCTTCCAATATAGCCCCTTCGGATTATCCCAAACTGAAAATAAGGAGGTTTGCCTGTGATCTGGACAGAGAGTCCAAGACCGTTTCTGATGACAAGCCAATATAAGCGATTCGCAGAAATATGCAACATGAGTGAGTCTCAGAAATTCATTGCTCTTTTCTACGGCAGGACCGGATTGGGCAAGTCGGAATGCGCATTGCATTATGCCAACTGGCGCACCGTTGAACCATTGCTGGATAATTCTGCCCCAACACAAGTCATTCCAAAGTCAGTCGTTCAGTGTGGTGCCGCCATCTATACTCCCGAAGTTGGGGCTACTCAAAAGATGGTTCAGTCGGCAATCGCCTTACTTCGCAACAGATTCGACGATATCGTTGACCGGGCATCCTCCTGGCATAGCTTCGAAAGCGGACCATTCGCACCACATAAGTATCTCAAACTCCTTATCATCGATGAATCTGACAGGCTGAAACCTGCTTCTCTCGAGTACATTCGTGACCTCTACGATCGCACCAATCTTAGTATCTTGCTTATTGGTTCTCCCGGCATTGATCGACGACTCAAGCGCGCCTCGCTTGGTCAGCTGCATTCTAGATTCAGCCTGGCTTATGACATTCAGCCACTCAATACTGAAGAAATGCGATTATTTATCAATCTCAAATGGGAGGAACTCAACCTGCCACTATCAGCCGATGATGCGGTTTCCAGTGCCATCATGCGAATTGCAAACGGCAACTTTCGAGCACTTCATCGAATCTTTTCCGAGATAAAACGGCTTCAAAAGCTAATGGCGCCATCATCAATCGCGGGCACAGGTGACTTGCATACCCCAACCGGCAAGCACAATTTAGAAACACCGAAAAAAATGAGCTTAGAGGAGATAAAAGAGGTCACGCAGCAATTTGGCTCAGCGGCTAAATTGGCAAAGGAAGCCAATTTTGATGGAATAGAAATTCACGGAGCTTTTGGTTATTTGATAGATCAATTTTTGCAAGATGTTAGCAATCATAGAACCGACAACTATGGTGGCTCCACGGAAAACCGTAGTAGATTTGCTTTAGAGATACTTCAAACCGTATGCAGTGTCTGGGATTCAAAACGAGTTGGCATTAAACTGTCGCCGAGCAATACGTTTTACGGAATGGGAGACTCAAATCCTGAGCTGATCTTCGGCTATTTGCTTTCTGAACTTAATAATCTTGGACTGGCCTACGTTCATATGATGCGACCGACACCAGAGGACTTGAAAGCCGGACAAACAATTGTTGACACGCTTTCATTCGCTCGCAGATTCTATAATGGAACTCTGATAGCTAATGGAGGCTTTGAGAAAATTGAAGCCGAAACCGTTATCGAAACAGGCTTAGCTGAGCTTGTTTCTTTTGGTAGACTATTTCTTGCAAATCCGGATCTACCTGAGCGCTTCCGCTGCAATGCTTCTCTGAACGATGCGGATGGCCGCACTTTCTATGGTGCTGGTCCAGATAGCATCAAGGGATACACGGACTATCCTTCTCTGGCAGAAACGTTAGCCCGAGGATGATGAAAGTCACGCAAAAGATTGTCCGAACAGAGAACCGGAACTGGCGTTCTCGGCCCGCCGTCATCGCACCGTTGAACTTGGTCGTCCCCGCACTTGCAGGAGTTTGAGATGTCTCATGAACCCATCGTCACCGACCGCACTGAAAACAGCAATGCCGATGCCATGACGGTGGCCGGCCAGGTGCTGCTGGTCAATCTGTTCACCCCCAAAGTGGGCATGGCCGACGCCTTCATCGCGGCACAAACCGGCGAATATGTCCGGCTCAAGGGACAGATAAAGGGCTGGATCGGCAACAGGTTGGGCCGCACGGTCGACGGTAGCGACCAATTGGTCAATGTGGCGCTGTTCGACAGTATGGAAAATTACAACGCCTGGCGCGACAGTCAGCTGTTTGCTGATCACCTCAAAGTGATCCGCCCCTTCGTCGAGAAGTCTGCGCCCGGCATGTATGAGCTTCTCTACAGCGCGGGGGACTTGTAACTGTCGCAATCGGCCTGACCGGTCGGCGGTTCGTTGTCGGGGGCGGCACTGGCGACGTGGGTGGAAATCGTCGCCGCCCTACTCGCCGCTGGTGGTGTTCTAAAGTTCACTCAAAAAGGATTACTCAATGAAAGTAGCGGGTTCAACAATATTTGTCACGGGCGCCAATGGTGGAATAGGGACCGAATTGGTCCGCCAGCTATTGAAGCATAATGCAGAAAAAATATACGTCGCGGCACGGGACTTCGAAAAGCTTGCGAATTTAATCGAACTGGATCGGGAGCGAGTGAAACCGATCGCTTTGGACGTCACAAATGATGAGCAAATAGCTGCCGCAGCCAAGCAGTGTCAAGACGTACAAATTGTCATAAACAACGCCGGGATTTCGCTTAACCAAGGCATTATTTCTGCAATAGATACTTCCATTCTTCAAAAAGAACTGGAGGTTAATTGCTTCGGCATGATGAAAATGTGTCGTGCGTTCGCTCCAGTTTTAGCAAAAGCTGGCGGTGGTGCCATAGTCAACATGCTGTCGTTGCTTGCGAAGGCTCATTTGCCATTTAGTGGCAGCTATAGCGCATCCAAAGCTGCAGCTCTGTCATTAACCCATGGCGTTCGAGCAGAACTGGCGAGCCAAAAAACGCTGGTAATAGCCGTTATGCCAGGCACTGTTGACACCACTTTGGCGAAAGATTGGCCAGACCCTAAAGTGGCACCTTCTGAAGTGGCTAGAGAGACAGTCGAAGCTATCGAGAATGGCGTAGAGGATGTTTATCCGGGCGAGCAAGCAAAGCAGATTTCAGCGCAGCTGCTATCTGATCCAAAAGGAGTAGAGAAATATATGGCTCGATTTCTTCCTGGAAAAAGTCTTGCTGAGATGAACGCGTAGCTCTTTGCTGTAAGAGCCGTCGAGTTAATAAATGCTTGCATATGTTTTTGGCTGTGTGTCCTAGACCACATGGCAATACTGGACTAGAGCTGAAATACAGATTTCGAAAATTTAGGAATCAAGCAATCAAGCAATCAAGAAGTTCCCAGTATGACTGCGTTCTACTGCATTCGCAGAGCAACACGAAAATCACCCAATTTTGAAACGCTTACCGAGCATGGCTTTGCGGTATCGTATTGCATCTGGTGACAGCTTCGTTATCCCCGTGCCATTCAAAGCCCTAGTTTTTTCGCCTGGTGGCTGTCCAAATCGTCCATCTCCGAAATGGTTGTCTTTAGTATTTGATACTGCTCTTCGCAGTCCACGCAGATCTTTATGTGATCATCAATGAGGATTAATGCTTCAGGCACGGACGCCCCGGGCAGCTGGCTTTCAGCGAACTCTGCCATAGCGTCAAAGCAAGCATCGCAGTCCAGTTCGGTCTCATTAGTAAGCACCAAAGCTCTTAAAAGTATCTTGACTTTACTCTGATCTAGTAGCATTACTCTTGCTCCATCGCCGTAGTCAGGTCGTCTAAGCTGTAGCCTTTGGCAGTTAGACACTGAAGTAATTTCTGTCGCGCATCGAAAGTGAGCTTGTAGATAGCACCGCGAGACACTCCCATTCTTGATGCAATTTCCTGCAGAGGCATGCCATTCAGCTCGGCTATCAGTGCGGTTCTTTGCTTGAGTGTCAGCTCGCCATGAATTAGCGAATCTACTAATTCGATTGTTGATTGCCTTTGTGCTTCAAGTTCTGGGTTTCCTCGGCTAGAAGAGTTTTCTATAGGTTCTTGCATTTGAGTTAAGTCCTCTAACGACACGTTGCTCCAATGTCTCTTTCTTAGTTCGCTCAAAGCCGTATTAATCGCTATCGATATAGCCCATGTTGAAAACTTACTTCGACCTTGGTAGCTAGATATTTTCGTCAAGACTGCTATGGTTGCTGATTGTACAAAATCTTCTTTGTCTTCAGCACTCACATCAAACTTGAACATCGCGCGGTTGAGAAGATGTTGCAACTCCTTTGTAGCTGCTTCTCTTTCTTGTCCAGTCAGTCGCTCAACCCACTCAGCGTCGGAAGCTGATAACATAAATCACTCAGACCTCTTTTTATCCATAACGCTTGGTTGAAGCGCTCGACGTTCTCTCTCGAACACTCCTATGATACATCGACTTGGTAAACTCTTACCTCGAAAACCACATTATCAAAGCCGTGCGTTAAATTCTGAAATCTCCTTGCTTTTAAGAGCGCAGTAGTTGACTCGGTCTTGGTGACATTTAGAACTAGACTGAACCTTGCGACGAAATTATTTTCGAAGAACGATGGCATTGGACAAGTTGTCTGCATTTGTTTGAAATGACGGGCGTTCAGAATTGTCCTGTTTGATATCGGCTAGCCAATTGTCGATTGCCGATAGAACCTCAGCCCTTGGATGCTTTACTTCAAGAAGTAAGTGGCCGGCTCCGCAAAAGACTTCCAGTTTTTTTTTGGAACTGGTTGCGTGATTGACTAACAACTCTGAACCGCGAAGGCTTATAATTTTGTCTGCCGATCCGTGGAGAACTAGTATTGGAAGGTCTGGAGATAGATTTGATACTTCCGATTTGGCACGAGAGAGAAAGCTGCGTATTCGTAGAAGTTCTCTAAGCGAGGTAGTTTTTCTCGAAGATTTATCTTGTAAGACAACCTGACCATCAGCGAAATTGTCGCTACTATTTTTTTCGATGAAGGCTTTCAATTGAAGCTTTGTAGCTGGATCTAGAACGGATAGGAGCAACTTAGGCGCTAATTTCAACCCGGCGAGTGCTCTGAAACTAAGCGCTGGTGCTGAAAGTATTAGTCCGTTTATTTCGCTGGCATTTCTGGATGCATAATCGATTGCCAGAGCGCCGCCTAAACTCTCACCCAAAAGGATGAGCGGCACATCAGGGTGCTTATCTTTTATTGACTTAATCTGTGCTTCCACAAGCTCAAGGCTCGCTTCGCTGCGAAAGGTACACTTAGCTGATTTCGCCAGGCACTGCATCCCATATCCAGGTAGATCCGGAGCTACGACTAAAATATTTTCGGCTGCAAGAGTTTCTTTGAGCGCATCAAAAGTAGAGCCGTGCATCGCCATTCCATGAAGCGCAAGGACGATTAATTTCGGACGAACATTGATCTTGTCGGCCATGTCTACTTCAGATGAGTTCTTCACCTGACCGGTGAGTAGACTGACTGGATTACTCAAGGCTGGCTGTACACTTTGAAGTGACACAAGCAAGGTGCTCGCAATCGATAACAATATTTTTTTGCTGAACATGATAGTGACCCCGAAGAAAACAGGAGCTATTTTGCTCCCGGACAATGGTTGATGTGTTCGAATAAATGAAGCTCAACTCTGCTACCAAACAGTGAGCCGAAGATCGTTAAAGCAGCCATAATTGATAGCTCTACGACTTTTTGCCTTGGCAAATAATTAAGTAGTTTCACGGTTTTTCCTTTTGAAGACGAGAGGCTGTCAAGCGAACAAGCGTCTTTGGGTATTCTGTTATTTATTCAGCTCTCAAGCCGATTGTGCGTATAGCGACACCCAGCAGCACAATGTCTTTAAGGAGAAATTGACCAGGAACTGTTAGTGCGGGAATTAAACCGGCGACAGTACCGTCAACAACACCAGGAGTCGTGAACAGAAAGCTGAGCGTGGTCAAAAACATACCAGTACCAAGCACACCGCCTAATCTCCGAGCAGACCGATTTACAAAGCCGAACAATAACAAACCGACGATAAACAGCTCTGTTAGCCCAACAACGTTCGAAAATTGCTGCACTGTCAAATAGTTAAATGCCCATCCCGATAAAGGGCTGTGTCTTGCAAATGGTTCTATTGCGCTAGCCTCAGCCGGAGTGAATTTCAAGAGTCCTATCCAACCTATAACTACGGCTAGACCTCCCGAAGCAAGTAAGTCTCCGACTTTCTCGCTGACCACGCTGATGCGTTCAACTAAATTTTCTTTGTCAGAGACTTCTGAAGACGATTTTGAATCTAAATATCCTACAGCGTTCATAATGCAAACCTCTCTTGGTGTTTTGGAGCTTTCGAGAGGTTAGAGGTTTTAGGAAGCGATATATTACCCCTCAAATAGCGAGCACTTCGAAGCCAGTCTCTGAGCAGAAAAGCCAACAAAGCAGCCTCTACTGCTCAATAGGTTGCCCTTCCTCTTATGTGTCGGCAATTAAAGTCCTTACGCGTTCTTGAATGGAAGGAATTACTTCCTGCTCGAACCACGGATTTTTACGAAGCCAGATATTGTTTCGTGGGCTCGGATGAGGCATAGGAACATGACTAGGCCAATATTCGCGCCAAGCTTTGACTGTTTCGGTTAGATTTTCCTTTTGCTTTTCAGCCAGGTGATAGTCCAGAGCATACTTGCCGATAACAAGCACCAGCCCAACTGTGCTCAGCTGATTTAATACCTTCTCGCGCCATTCCTTGGCGCATTCCGGCCTCGGTGGCGCATCACCAGAGACTCCAGCTCCTGGATAGCAAAAACCCATCGGCAAAATCGCGACCTTTTTAGAATCATAAAATTGGTCATTTGTTAATCCGAGCCAATTACGCAGCCGATCCCCGCTTTGATCGTCAAACGGTATTCCGCTCTCATGCACTTTTTTGCCCGGCGCCTGCCCTGCTATCAATATTTTTGCAGAACTAGCCACTTGCAAAATAGGACGTGGACCAAGTGGCAAATGGTCTCGGCAAATGTCGCAGGTTCGAATATCTGAAATTAGGCTATCAAATTTGTTTTTTGACATGTTGTCTTTTGTCCATCTCTTTTTTGACTTCTCAGGGTTTGGATGATGCGATGATTCAACTGTACTCAGGACACGCATCCAGACAGTCTTTGAAGTCTACTCTCGTATGAGCTTGGCTGCAGCGCAAGAATACGATCAAGCAATCAAGAAGTTCCCAGTTTGACTGAGTCCTACTGTCTTCGCAAAGCAGCGCAAAAATTTCCAGATTTTGAAACATTTGCCCGGTAAGGCTTTGCAGCTTCGTGTTGCCCCTGGTGACAGCTTCGCTATCCCCGTGCCAAGCACGTAAAGATTCTAAAATAACTCGCCAAGAATTCTAAAATAATTCGCCAAGTCACACAGTGCGCCAAATATTTCCGAAAAAACCGTGCCAAATAGCTCCGAAAGTCACAGACAGATACCTAGACATATCGCAAGTTTCCCAGATCAAAACTTGTGATATTGGGCTGTTCTGATGCTATTATGACCCTTGAAATTGTTGTGATATTAGGGAAAGGACAGTGGGCTTTTGGAAACCGACCTCCTAAAAGCAGCATACGCCGCGAATGCTCGGTTCTCGAAATACAAGGTTTGGCTTGAGAAGCAATTACTGTCTGAGCACAGTAAGAGAGCGTATCGGTCAAGGATAGATCACTTCCTGGTGTTTCTGGCGAACCATAACGGCGACTATCGGAATGTGCTGGATGATCCGCAAGAACGTGACTATGCGGTTCGCGACTACAAGGCTTATCTGAAACGGACGCTGAAGATGCAGCCGAATTCGGTGAACAGCGCACTGACGGCAATCGATCACTTTTATCAGTTCCTCGGAATGAAACGAGCAAAAGTACAGCGTGAAGACCTTCCGCAACTTGCGCCAAGAGCATTGACCAAAGAAGAGCAGAAACGATTTATTCGAGCTGCAGAAAGGTCCCGGAGGCCCAAAGACAAGGCGGTAGCATTTCTTCTGTTTTACACGGGGGTCAGAATCGGAGAGTGCGCGGCTCTCGATGTCGATGATATTTCAATTGCCGGCAGGAAACATCGGGTCACCATCCGCAGTGGCAAAGGTGACAAGTATCGTCAAGTTCCGCTGCATACTGAGGCGGTAGCTGCTCTGTCTGATTGGCTGGCAACGCGAGCGGACAAGTTCAAAGACAAGAGAATAGAGAATGCTTTGTTTGTGAACCCTCAAGGAAGGCGGATGTCGACGGCTAGCTTGGATATGATAGTCCGCAAGATCGGTCGGGATTGTGGATTGTCGCTCTCTGCGCATGTCTTGCGTCACACATTTTTGACGAATTTGGTGAGAGCCAAAAATGACTTGGTGATGGTGGCTGATATCGCAGGGCATAAGCGACTGGAAACAACAAGGCGCTACACTCTACCAACAGAATTAGACAGGGAAGAAGCAATAACCAACCTCATGACTGAGGACTGAGACTGCAACTCCCTGCCTTCCGAAGGTCATGGCGGTGCTCGGCCACTTAGCAGTTGCAGTGGTTTGATCAGGACTGTTCTGGTAGCAAGCACGTGCTGATACTTAGCAATAATCGTGGTGAGAGAAAGCTGATCCTCCTCAGTAGGCGAAAGCCGGAGCAAGAACAGCAAGACTGCGAGCACGGCCTTTAGCTCTTGGATATCCAGTTGATCAGGTGAAACAGCCGTGTGTGTCTGAACTTTATGGTGCCAGGCACTATCTAATTGCAGAGGCAGAGAGCTAGCTTTTTTTTGTTCAGCACAACAACCAAGAGTTTCTTCAGCAGAAGGACAAGGCGAGAAATCCTGATCAAGAGAAGACGCAGGAGGATCGGAAGCAGAACAAACTCCCCCCACCACAGCGTTATATACGCCGGTACAGATTGCAAAGAAGCCTTCAGCCAGGTCTTCGTAGTCCTGCCGCCAGAGGTCAGAGTGCTTATATAGGGTGCGTCTGGAGCATTCGGCAGCTTCTTGGAGTTGGACGGTAGTGAATGACCTTTGAAGCTTTTTCAGGCTCTCTACAGCGTCAGTTATGCGCTCACGAGCGTCTGATTTTCTCTTAGCGTTTCCACGAACCCAGGAAACGGGCACCTGCGAAGTGAATGGTGTCAGGTCTTCGCCGCGTTTGTGCTGTGGTAACCAGTGGGTGGCACGTGAGATCTGGGCAATTGCATCGTGACTGCCTTTGTTGATGTCCTTGCTGTGCCCATTGTGTTTGGTGTCAAGAAGCTCGCGTATTACCCATTCCCGCTCGTCTTCGTAACCATAACCCAACGGGCTTAACGGGTGGCTCGGATCGCCGTAGAAGAGGTAATGGGACAAATCATGGATAGCCTCTGCTCGCTGAGAGTCACCGGTGAGTCCAGTTTCGTAGTAACAGCGGCCTTGCCACCACGTGGCGGTGTTGATACCAGGCGGCAGGGACCGAAATATCTCTCGGACATTTGGAGCATATTGGTCGTCGGTTGGCGTGACTGCGGGACGAATGGGAACAACTTTGCCGGTCTGGCGGTGCACTGGAGCGACAACTTCTTGATACAAGGCGGAAAGGCGTTGTATGTACGTCTTGAAGTTCTGGAAGTCCTGAGTCGAGCTGGAATGGTCCCATAGATCCCAAATGAACTGTTGCATTGCTTCAGGCGGGGAGAGCCAATCACGTTCTTCAGCGACTGAAAGGTCAGTATTGAGCCAAGCGAAGCCGGGTTGGAGTGGTAAGCGCAAGCCATAACCAAGAGAGCCATGTCCAGGGTTCGGGAAAACTTCGAGGGTTCCTGACCTAATATCAAAAGTTTTTAGCCGGAGGAAGTCGACCAGGTGGCGCCTGAGGTCGTTTGAATTCATCGGTTCGTCGAAAAACAGATATATGTGCCAGCCGCCACTGTTGCTGGATCTATAGAGTGCCGGCGCTGCAAGTCCTGTTTCGCTCAAGGCGTTGAGAAGGCGGTCTAGGTCGCGCTTATTGTGATACTTGCTGTTTGCGTCGATATCGATGACAGCAAAGCGAGTTGATTTGCCGACGCGGCAGCCGAGGTAAAACTTGGGATGAACACAGGCAGCGGCCTTGAGTATTTCAGTGTCAGTCAAACGCCAGTGTTCGTTCTTTGCCGACAGCCAGGTATCAGCGTTAAACGGCTTATATATGTAGCCGTAACGATGGAAAAGCGCCAGAAATTCAGCAGTAGTTTCATTCTGCGGAAAATATTTTCGGCGTGCAAATCTAGCTGGCGTGCCCGTTGCCGACGGGTACGCACTTAACTGCGCAGACGTAATTGATCCCTCTTTTTCTAATGCGAGGACGTGTTGACCTGAGGGATCAGATCGCTTATTCTGTCGTTAATTCAGGAAGTTTGCCAAAAACCTGAGCTTACAACTAGAAGCGCTGAGATCCGCCAAAGGTCTCAAAAAGACATCGCCCCAAGCGATGTTTTTTGTTTGCTTTGTTGTTTGCCTTTCTAGGGAGCAACAGCTCCAGCGATATCCGTAGAATATGCACCACCTATACTTATCAAGTGGTCGACTGCCACTATATAAGGTGCGCAGAAAATGATCAATACTTTAGATCCACAACCCCGCATCACTAGGGCGATGGCGATAGCGCAGAACTGATCACTCCGTTGGTTCTGCGGCGAAGACCAGCATTGCAGGCTGCTTGGATTAAAGGGCGGATCTGGAGCGAAGAACCGATTATCTGGACACTCGAACCGGCGAACCAGCGACGAACCGGTGCGTCGCTAGCAAATCTATCGCGGCGAACCGAGCGGCGAACACCGCCGCACCGATTTCCGAGACCGAAACCCCTTACCAGGAGGGCAGTCGAGGAGTTGGGTTCGAGGCCAACACGTCTCCCAAAACAGCACCCGCGAACCGGTGCCGCACTAGCGGTGAACCGACGAACTCGGTACGTCGCAGCAACGCGGAACCGAGGAACCAAAGTTCGGGGGTTCGTTCCTGGCTGGTTCGGCGCGGTTCTTCGCTTGGCACAAAGCTATGCCTGTTGGCTTTCGGGGATCTAGGAGGTTCGTGGGTGTTATTTGAAGCAAAAGCTGTGCCGGATCTGAAATATTGATCGGGCAAACATAACTGAGTGAATCCAAGTTGCAATACAGCAGTTCGGCACTGGTTCTTGGGTGGCATGAAAGCGAGTGTTCATCAGAGTGCAGCAAAAAACTTGAAGAGGGGGTTTTGCAGAGATCCCCTTTTACCCTATACTTAAGGTCAGATAAAAGTGCGGGATATCTTCTGTATATTGATACTATATATGGTGGCGTTGTGAGAAATTTATCGGTCAAAGAAGTTGCTGATGTCCTTGGAATTAGTACGAGGGCAGTTCTCAAGCGCCTCAATAACGATCAATTGCGCGGAACGCGCCGCTCGAATAAATTCGGTGTCGAAGAGTGGTCGGTGTACCCAAACAAAGAAATCAGAGCAGCATTAGAATCCGCCGGCAAAATTGACATTCTGGAAGCTGAATACGTTGCGACGAACGAGACTGAATCCGTCCCGGTAGATGCCTATGAAGCCGAAAACGACGAGGTCCAGGACGAACGCCCGGCCGGTTGGTACAGCGAGGAACGGGAAAAGGTTCGCGTCATTGCTGAGGAGCTTATAAAGCCATTGTCGCTGCGGATTGAACAGCAAGCAATTGCGCTCAATGAGAAAGACAGGATCATAGAGGAAAAAGACCGGCAATTGAAGTTATTGCCAGACTTTGAGAAACAGGCAGAGAACGAACGGAAGGCGGCAGAATTAAAGGCGCTTGAGGCTGAGGCGCTGAAGAAGCAGATTGCAGCCCTGGAGATTGAGAAACTGGAAGCTGAAGCAGCGAAAGAGCGGGCCGCGGATCTGGAAAAGGCTCTGGAGCAACTGAAGGCGGAAAAGGACGAGAAAGAACAAGCCGTAGAGCAGAAGCTGGCATTGGTTCAGGAGCAGCTGGAAAAGTTGCAGCGACCCTGGTACAAGAGGATGTTTCAGAACTAGGTCGAGAATATTGCGATGCCGAGCGAAGAAGAGATATTAATTGCGCGCACGTATCGCCTGAAATCCGATGAGTCAATTTTGGCAGCAAAGGCTAGCCTAAAAAAAGCTGGGCATGAGCAGCCGCGCGCAGCGTGTAACCGAGCCTATTACAGTGTGATGCAGATACTGACCGCTGCTGGTTACGAGCGGTTGATTGATGCGGGATTTCCGTATCCGTCGGCGCATCCAGATCACCCCAAAGAAGGACCGAACTGGGGTCACCAGGTTTACCCTGAATTGATGAGCGCTTTTTTGAGGATTTGTGTCGGAAGTTTGGATGCCGAAACTATTTCGTTGCCTCAAGATGTGGATAAGTTGCGGCGATACAGGAACAAAGCTGATTACAGGCATCCTGATAAGATTCCTGTGAGCGAAGCGGAGACAATGATCGTGCGTGCAGAGAAGATTCGTGAATTGGTTTATGGCGTGATCGGTAGACAACTGTTGTGAAATCGCTGGATAGCAGTCAACAAAGATTGGTTAGAAGCTTCTGCGATGAGGCTCGGGAGAGAGTACCCAATCTAAAAATCAAATATGCCCGATCACTGAATGTTGGAATGCCAGCAGTGACACTGGTTTTGCAAGATATAGAAGGAGAAGATGAGGATCGCATTTACGACGCGTGCACCATTGCAACGAAGCTGTCGTTCGATGGGAAGTGCATACTTACGGCTGTTCTGGAAGACCCGCATGATGTGGTATTGCCGGCAGAACACCAAGTAGATTTGAGCTTCTTGCCGCAAGATTACTATGCCAGACCAGGAGAGAAATCAACAAAATCCGGTAAGGATGCCAACTTTGCTCAGAAAGCGGCATTCATGGCAGCTGGTATTGGAATAAAATTTCGTGATTGGTTGTTGAAGCCATTGAAGATCACATCATATGCGATGGCAGGAGCTTTCGCGTGTGTGTGTATGTTTCTGGGACTTAATTACGTGTACACACTGGCGCTACGTGGTGACATTTCCGGCGAATTCGGACGATTCATTTTGATTGCCATGTCAAACCACACCATTGAATCGAAAGGGCTTCAATTAACACCGGAAGAAGCTGAGCGATTAGAGAAATTGGAGAAGCTAAAAAAATTAGAGAAAGAATTGGCGGTCAAACACAGTAAAGAGAAGAAAGATATCTGGCCAGATTTTTTGCAACAATACCCGACGGAGACTCAGAGCGCATTTACAGAGGAAGGGACATTTGCAAGACTCAATCGAGAGATAAACAAGCTCAAGCAATTGATCAAAAAGAATCCACATAACCTTGATAGGGCTGAGGTGCTGACGCTCTTGTCCAACATCCACCTATTAGAGACGGAGTTGTGGAAGGAAGAGGAGTATGCAGGTGAGATTCTGATTAGGAGCAAGCCAACGAGCTTGGTCTATAAAAAATTGGATAGTGATCTGTTGGCGGTGCGGAAAAAACTCTCAGAGGAAAAGAGCAAAAACATCGACAGGGATCAGATTTTCGATACTTTGGGAATTATCAGTGCTCAGGAAACCCAGCAGTGGAAGTTCAATGAGATGCTGAGACGGCATCCAATAGACAACTTGATTCAGCAGCAGAACGATATAGAGGACGAGCACGATCGCTTGATTCATTGAGAGGTTGAGTAGTCCGAAGCGCAAGGGAGTCAGAGACAATCGTCCTGGTAATAAGATTCATCGGGGGTGGCGACAAGTAGCTCCTTCTGATCGGGCCTGAAACTTAGCCTAGTCGCCAATACACCAATATCATCAGCAGCTTTCTCAATAACCGGATCGCGCATGTAGCCAGGAATCTTGTATTCAACATGAAGGGGTATAGCACCGGTTCCGCCACTGATCTTTGTGATCGAGAAGTGGTTGTTTATGTTTTTGGCCTCAATGATAAATTCGTCTAGCAGCCGCACCTGACCGTCAGTAGCTCCTGGCAGAAACTGTTTGATAGAGCCCTTGATGGCTGAACAATGAAGCTCGGAGCAATTGAGCATACCTGTATTGGCGCTATTCGGAGATGGGCTAAATTTAGCTGGTGCTTTGACAGCGCGGGCACCAATTGCGCCTACAAGTCCAGCTGGCAAACAGAGAGCCCAAGCAAAGCCGGTGGGTCCGCATTCTCGTTCAGCAATGCGTTTGCTGTTTGTCATTGCTGCCGGGTCATCATCATGCCATACCGCAGACAGTGACCGCTGGAGCATTGGTTTAGAAGAAAGATCGAAAGCCGTGTGTATAACAGCAGCACCAGCGAGTCCGTGTCCTAGCCATTTAGCAGCGCTGGTGACTAAAGTTACTTTCGAAGAAGCCGCTGCCGATAGGAAAGCGGCAATTGTTGTGAGCAAGCCAAATTTGATTGCTGTTTCCTGAGTATGGTCAAGTAGTTCATTTGGCAGGTCTTTGATGCCGCCAACAATGAGTCCATGGGCAACGACCTGCACCTGGCGGCCGCGGCGGTCCAGGTGAGCCAGGGACTGGCTGGAAAAGTCCCAAGCTTCGTGTACTGCATTGGTGGAAAAGGAAGCGGCCTGAGCCAGCAGGTTGGCGTCTGATTGTATAGAGGAATCGGACATATTTTCTCGTTTTTGGCGGGATTTTTGGGGTAAGGATACAACGTCTGAATTAAAGAGTCTGTGGTGGATTGCCCACTTCAGTCCAGGGCAGCAGTGAACAGCTGGGACAAATCGACGTGTCGGGTTTTGGGTACAAAGCTGTGAGCGTAAGCTACCGGCGCCGGAAGGACATAAAGTACGGAGTAGTTCAGGGCTATGAACTGGCAGCAGTATTTGGAAAAGGCTAAGGCATCCCTGGCAGAAAAGGATTATCAGAGTGCCCAGTATCATTCCACGCTTGCGGTAATGGCGGTCATGGAGGCGGATGGTTATGCGTCTCCCGATTTCACGACGTGCGATAAATTCAACCAGTCGTTATTCAAATCGAAGAGCAGCTTTCAGCCAAAGAGTTGGAAGTTCTATCTTGAAAAATCGAAGGATTCCTTCGCTTCAAAAGATATTGCTGCCGCAAAGTATCAGGCAGCATGGGCCTTCAGGGAAGCTATGAAAGCCGGCGATGAAAAGTCCGCTGCAATTGTTGAGCAGCACCGAACAATGCTCGCACAACATAAAAGCAAGCCGAGGTATCCATACGAAGGCTGGAAGATGTATTTGGAAGAATTGCAGGATGGAATCGGTGGAGAGGATTGGCAAGCAAAATTGGAAGAAGCCTATGTAGACGCACTTGCGGACTACAATGAACAGGCAATGGATGTGCTCTTCAAAATGTTGAATTCTGGCCAGAGTGGCTGGGTTAGCCCATTGGCGAATAAATATAGGGATATAGATGATTGGGGGATGGGATTCAGCGAAGCACGCGACCACCTTCAAAAAAAGAAATACGACGAACTAACGAGAGTATGCGAAAAGCTTTTGATTTCATTGCCTTTGCTGGAGCCGACGGGCAGCGAGAAAGAGATTGCGGAAGAAAATGCAGCTCGGTATTTTCAGCAATGCCTTGTGAAGGTGATGTACATTCAAGCGCAAATACATCACCACCGACCAGAATGCGCGTTGCCATTGCTTGAAGATCAAGAATTTAGGCGCTGGCTGAAATGGAACAATGACCCGGGAATTCGTCAGAATCTGCGCTGTGCGAGTTATTACTTTCAAATCGTGCCATCATTACCGATTCCTGATTGGCTCAGAAACGGTCCACAGCTAAGACTCGATGGGCAAAGCAGTTTGGAAGCAAATTTTTTAGTGGCAGGTTCATTGATTTGGGAAGAGGCGGTGGTTCCGTTTGACTATGACATCTGGCTGCCCTGTGCTTCAACGAAAGAACGCTTCGGTGACGCCTTGCTGGACCAAGGATTCGATCTTGAGGCGCAAGCTTACCGAATCGTCGTAACCAGTGTAATTCCAGACATCGAATATGTTGAACTCGATGCAGAAAAGAAGGCTTCAATAGCGGTGGCACTTAAGAATGTGCGAAAGCATCCGAGCGCAGTAGAGCGATTAGAGCTGGCATCACAGAAGATAAAGAGCGGTCTGGCAATGTTCGAACGGGATGACAGCACGGAAGCTGCATTCGTACACTGGGAGTCGGTGTTGGATAAACAGAAGCAAATGCTGAGGCAATAACCAATGAGCTGGAAGGAAACGTTAAACGATGCGTGCCGATCATACGACGCTAAAGATCTTGAAGCTGCTAAACGGAAAGCCAAGATGGCTATGCGTGAAGCCGCCACAGTAGGAGGCGAAGAAGGCGCCAAAGCCGTCGAGGAAATCCATTCATGGTTGAACATTCTCGAAGAGAAACTCGGCAGCAGTACAGCCGGTGGAAAGTCGAATACTCAACGCCCCGAGAAGGATGCAACAGCAAGCTCTAGTCATGTCCAATCGGGAGCGTCAGCCATTCCACCTTCTGGGGGTCAGACAGTACCACACAAACCGAGTTCATCAAATAAACGTGCTTCTGAGATTATGCAAGGGCTTTGCGGGTTCGCAGGATTAGCTGTCGGATATTTTACTGCGCATGGACCAATGAAAAGTTTCATAGATACACTGCGCATTCCGCATGAGAAGCCCGTCTACCACCCGTCCCAGCAATACAAACTTGACGTTCCGGTTTCTTCAGGTGATGGATTGATAGATCTGATCAACTGGTTGATAGGTACAGCAGCCGTTATCGCTGTAGTTTGGACTTCAGTTTGGATTGGTGCGGGTATTGGTCGTCTCTTAGCATTTCTGGGCAGTGCTTCTATGGAAGGTCTGGAAGAGCTTGCCAACAAAGAAGAGCAGAGACTGCAAGGGCAAAGCAACCCGGTAAAGGATAGCAATGCAACTGGTTCCGACTCGGCGAAAGGCACGGCTAGGTCATTGGGTGATGTCATCGCTGAATTTTTCCGCAGTAGAGATAGTCAGGCCAATGAAGCAGAAGAAGCGCGTCGTCGGCAGGACGCTGCAAATCTTCAGCGCTTCTATCCAGGTGTACCACTTGAAGATGCCTGGGAGCGTTCACAACTGTCCTTCAAGGGAAACTTCATTGAAGGGACGAAACAGTGGCGAATAGATGCGCTGGACGCACGCGAGAAAACATACATAATCGTTTATCAAGATCAAGTAATGGCGACGATCACAAATTTGGGTGGTTCGCTAACAGACCGTGGGACTACAGTAGGTATCAATCAGTCTGGGCAATTGCATTTTCGAGAGATGCACAATGGCACAATGATTACGTTCAGGTGGTTGCCTCCTGCGTTTGGACCAGACGATGTACAACTTCTTATAAAGAATGGACGCGATGGTGATTGGCAATCGGTTCGGACTTGGGTTGAGGCCCGCTGTGCTTCCGTAAGAAATACACCCTATGTGTTCATAGACAGCTACCTGGTGCCACCAAAGCTAGGCGGGCAAACAGATTAGCTATACATCCAACCTGGGATTTCATAGTCTTCTTCACGGTCTTTTTTATCAGTCTCAAAAGGGTCCTGTGATAAGTCTTGCCCTTTGGCGGGCTCGTCCGGCTTTTTCACATCTGCGTCACGAGATTTGAATGGGACCTCGGGCTCTTCGTCGGATTTAGGCTGGCTCGTCGCCTTTTTTGTATTTGGCTTTTGCTCAGTCGCAGCGTTGTGACGAGAAGGCTTTGTTTTAATGGTGGCTCTTTTGACTACGTTAAGCGGCATCGTGAGAGAGTGATCGATAAGATGGTCACCTCGCGTGGGAGGAGGACATTGCTCCTTCGCCCAGTTGTACTCGTCGGGCTTAAATTTGAGTAGTTTTACTGGTGGCAAATTACCGTCGATAGCGGTGGAGAACACCAAGGCGAATTTCTTATCCAGGCTCAGAACCTCGTCAGGGAGCATGAGGTGTCGAGCATACTCACGCAGCTGTGTTTGGCCATTAGCCAAAGTAATGGGATCTGCTGCCGTCTTTTTTCCAAGCGCTTCAGAAATTAGCCGTGCTTGAACGTTGTCGATTGGAGAAGGGGTGAGAAAAATTTTGGTAGCAGTGTTGTTGAAGATAATGCGGGCCTGATTGCGACCGTAGATGTCTTCAAGCTGTGCTTGATCCTGAAAGCCTAGCGAGAACGGAACTTTTGTTTTTCTGATCGTTGTATAGATGTTGTGGAAGCCTGGTATGTAGCCAAAATTAGTGAACTCATCGAGCAAGAATGAAAGCGGATTGGCAAACGGTCTGAATTCCAAAACACCAAGAAGGTAGTTGAAAATCATTGCCATTAGAGGCTTGAGATCGTCTCGGGTAGATGGAACAGAGAGGTAAAAAGAGAAGCGCTGCTTGCTCAACTGCTCCAAGGTTACATCGGATTTCGCGGTGAGGGCAACCACTTGTGGTGTCACCCAAGCATCGAGTTTGGGTGCAAGCGTTGCGATAACACCTTTTGCATGACCGTCGCTTGAGTTGTTGTAGAACGTCTCATAACGGCGTCTTGCATTTTCAGACGTACTATTAGAGATGTGTTCACTTAGACCTTCTGGTCCAAGTCGCAGGAGTTCGAGAACTGTGCCGATGTGCTTGTATTTCGGATCGCTGACACCTTCTGCTACCTCTAGGAACAGTGCAATCAGCAGAAGATAAGCGGACTTGTCCCAGTGATCATTCTTATTGCCTTGCTGTGAATTTCGAATAATTATGAGTGCTAGCTTTTGAGCTGTTACTAAGCGCTGATCGGGATGAGCGTTGGTTATGGAGTCAAGAGGATTGAGTCTTGTAGAGTTCATGAGAGTTGGATTGAACCAATGGATCTGGTGTCCCATGGACTTCCTAAAGCCAGCAGTCTTATTGAAAATATCGGCTTGTTCTCTTTCGTTGTTGGTGGCTTCAGTGACGATCATGCTGGTTTTCCAGCGCTCAATGAGGTTGGGTATCAAGAAACCGGTCGATTTGCCAGAACCGGCAGGTCCAATG
This sequence comes from Mastocarpus papillatus, assembly GCA_032356145.1. Lineage (NCBI taxonomy): Eukaryota > Rhodophyta > Florideophyceae > Gigartinales > Phyllophoraceae > Mastocarpus > Mastocarpus papillatus. Next base: position 6,111 of record JAUKWB010031618.1, on the reverse strand, counting down.
ATTGCGCAATGAGCATCAGTCACTTGGGGTGGCACAGTTATGTATTGATGGTCTAGCTTGCCGAGTACGAAGCGATCTTCCGGTACGTCCCTGGTGAGAAAGCTGTTGGCGGCAAGGTCATTTGGAAGTACGGCCCAGCGAGCGGAGCCGTATCTAGTCGAGGGTTCAGCCGCTGTCAAACGATCAAGATTCTGGTCAAGGAGGGAAGAGAGCATTTCAAGAAACTCTTCGCATTTCTTTTGGCAGCGGTGATTCATGTCCCCTTGTTCGGACTCCTTCATGATCAACGTAGCTTCGATGGCTGTGCCAGAGAGCTTGTATCTGACGGTGGCTGTGTATTTGTACTGAAAGTCACCATTGCGCAAGGCGTAACTAGCGGAAATGGTACGGAAGTTGGTTGAGCATGATGGATGAGAGAATTGCAGTGCGGCGAGCGCTTGGCAGACAGCCTCAACGAAGTGGGGTTCCGTAAGAGTGAAAGAAAAAGGGATTGAAAATTCAGATGGCATTGTTATTACCGTCGCTTTGAGAATGGTTCTTCAGCCGTGAGTTTCCATTAGAAGTCATCGATATCGAGCATGAGTTCGTCCTTTTTCTTAATGCGGTCGTCAAACTCGCGCTTGTACTTATCTTTTTGTGCCCGCTCAAGCTTCCGCAGCGCTGCTTCGATTTGACGCATTTGCCGGTCGTCATCCCGGCGCTGTTCGAGCTGCTGGGAGCCTTCACGAGCTAGCCAGTCTTGGTACTTGTAGTGGGAGAGCTGCTCAAGATCAGTTTTGACCTGTTGAATTTCGTCGACCGGGAATTCAATTATTTTGGATTCCGGGCGGGGCTGTCCCGGTTTTTGGTCTTGTTCGACTAGGGCTGCGGTGACTGTACCGCCGCCGGCAACGCCGCCGCCACGGCCGCTTGCCCTGTCCATAAAATCTTGATGCAATTCTTCGGCTGACTCCTGGTTGCCTACGTGATCAAATACGGTGTCAGCCAACTCCAGACCCCACTGCTTATTCTTTTCCTCGAACCAGTGTTTGAACTTTGCCTCGTCTGCCGGAGCAAGTCTTGTCTCCTGCTCTTCAAAATGGCGTTCCTTGAGATTGTTGTAGCGCATGGCGAGGGATAGCTCACTGAGAGCTTCGCGATCACTGTCTTTGGTCACCTCAATGGTTCGTTCTTCGAAGCGCGTGAATGCCTCGCCAGGTTCTTCGGGCATTAGCGGGTGCATATAGGTGTAGCTAATTTTGTCAGGATCGGTGGAGGGTTCAAGGTAGTTGTACTTAGGCTCCTCTTTGGCAGGTCCGTCGAGGGTCAGACCATTTTCCTTAAGTTGAATCCAATTCCTCAGCTTCATGTATTGCGGTTTTGGCAACCAATCCTCTGGGGGTTGGTCCCAAAGCTCATTTTCGAGTTGCTTCAGGTTTTGGATATCGTTTTCAAAAGTGTATTCCTGTCCTCTGTATTCGATGCAGTCTTTCTTTTCTTCCTTTTGAGGAGACAGGTCTTCCGGTCCAGGGTTCTCCTTTTTCCATTGCTCATAGGGCAATAGAACCTCTTTAATGAGGGCTTTTTTCTGGGGTCCGAGGAATGGAATGACCTGGCTGGCTTCGCGAGAGTGCTGAAGTTCGTCACCTTCTATCTCGTCGAGCGCGACTGTCTTGCTGCGGTCGCTCTTCTGGCGTTCACGTTCTTCGCGGCTTGGTTCAACGACATGCTTCCAGAGATAGGGATATTCGCGCGAAATGTATTCGTCTGAGGCACGTTCAAGATAATTGCAGTCATCTTTGCTAATGCGAACCTCTCCGCCAGCTTTGTCCCTGGGAGATATAAGTACGTGCATGTGGTGGTGAGAAGTGTTGTGATGGACGACAGCTTTCCAGTCCAGATCTTGCCCGAGCTTGTCCGATAGTTCCTGCATCATGTGCCGGGTATAGGTCTCTTCGTCATCAGCGTTCAAGTTAATGTCTGGAGCCAACGTCAGTTTGTGGACAACGACATTGCGTCCGGGGTACTGCTCCCTAACCCAGCTTCTAACATCAGCTTGGTTGATTTCGCGTTCCTGGTCGTCGAAAAATTCCCGGCCACCCTGTTCTAGGTCGGGACCTGGTCTGTTGGCTAGATATTTGATGTGGTCAATTGCGCCGCCGAGAGCCTTTTGTCTGGCCACGGCCCAATTTCCACCGCTTTTGGCCAGCCTTAGTTTGGCAGCAATGAAGCGGTGGATGGGGATCATGGTTTTGATTTGCCTTTGTCTTTGTCTTCTTGCTCTGCGGCCTTAGCAAGTTTCTCCAGTTGATCAGCAATGTAATCGGCGAGGGCTTTTTCCTCGGCGGGTAATTGTTTGCGCATTCGGTCAAAGCCAAATTTGAGGGCGGCTTGGAGCTGGCGTTTATCTTCGATGTTGTAGCTGCTCAGGATTATTAGGCTGGAGATGTCCCTACGCATTGGCACTAGAAAGGCAACAATTCTGTCAGCCATTTTCTTTATTGCTTGGGCATAGAGGTCATCGCGTTTTTTGTTCGCACGACTTTCTTGGCTGTCCAGATAGCAGCGAATCGCTTCACGAGTGACCTCGGTTTTGGTCATTTTGTTTGCCTGGCAATAGTCGTTTAGACGCGTGTTGTCGTCTTTAGTCAGCCGTGTTTGTATCTGTGGCGCCCGAGTTGTCTTCGGCACGTCGGCTACCCCTTGGTTACTGCCAAAACTTAAGTCCAGCTTAGCTTCTAGGACTTAAGGTAGTCAAGATACCCAAAAATACAAAGGGTGGATTGCCCTAAAAGTCTCTATGGTGGCGCGATAGCGCCTTGGGGGCTTGCCCCCTTCACCTTGCGCATTACCTCCTGCGGAGGCAACGCGGCGCCTTCGGCGCGTGCCGCAGCTGGATGGTCAACCCTAAAAAGCGCTGCGGCGGTTCCCCAGCGCAATAGCGTGGCGAGCGTTAGCAACGCCTTCAGCCACGCATCCGTCAGCGGCATTTTCGGCCGCGCACCCTGGCCGGAGGCCATAAAAAAAGCCCCCGGTGATACCGAGGGCAAAAGAGGAATCAATAAAGGTCAAAGACTCCCCGATGAAATGGCTCGGCTGATTGAGACACATAGAGGTCGCCAGTGTAATGCAAATAGATGTAATTGCGAGAGCCACAGTGTTTGAAAGCGAGGCAGTCCTGATTCTGACCCATATACATGAATTCGGATGCGCTGGCTTTGCGGAATGTACCCGAGGAGGTTTTGAGCGTTACCCCAGTAAGGGCCAGCTCAAGAGCATTGAAATAGGCAGTCAGTTCGTCGTTACTCATTTGTTGAGGCTCCATTGGTTTTGGCAGTAGCCCGGTGCTACCCCTTGCCGTTACCTGCCGGTTCAGCACGAGGCGGGGTCCCGGAGTCAAGTCAGGAGCACCAGGGAGGGATACCGGAGCGAAGCGAGGATATGCTCATGTTGGCTTTACGCAGGGCGCGAGTGTTCAGGCTCTCCTTGGCGCGCGGCAGGGAGAGCATCGGGCATAAGAAAGACGCGCTTTGCGCACCAAAGCTGTCGCCGGGTGGGGTACAAAAATGTGCTGCGCGGCCGGCACCGGAAGCGAAGCTGGAGGTGACGGGAATCGAACCCGCTACCCTGTGGTTGGCAATCCACCGGCGCCTACCAAGGCGCACCCCCAGCGACCTGCCGACCTGCGAGCGAAGCGAGCGGTAGGATCTTTAAGCTGTGGGTAAGCCATTAAGCGCCGGTGGACGAAAAACACGGCTAAGGGTTCGATTCAGTGCAGCACCAACACCATTAGGGTGGGGGCGGACAGGGCTTATTGGGCTGGTATAATTGTCCTGGTTGGCAATCCACCGAAATGAGGGACCGCATCCTTGGCGGTTCCTTTTTTATTGGCGAACAGGTAGCTTCCCAACATCGGATCGAAAACCAAATCGTCCGCCGCAAAAAGAGTAGCCGTGAGGCTACTCAAGCTCCTCCTCTAATTCCGCCATAACTCGTAAATCCGAAATAATTTCGAGAACTAGATAGTAGTGTTCACGATTGCCTTCCCGGCGGTAAGGGTCGTTGTAACCGCTAAACGGGTTCTCAAAATCTCTGGCTATTTGTTCCAACTCTTCCAGCGACAGCGTAAACGCATTAACCAAACGCGTCTCTACAGAGCTGTCAACTTCGATCATGCCGTAGTCGGGTTCAATATCGTATTCGTATTTCATTGTTCAATAACCTCATGAATCCGGCTCCTTCGCCGGGTGAGGTCTGACTAGCATCCAAGGCTCTGTGTCAAGGAAACGAGCTTCACCTAATTTGCCAGGTTCAAATCTGTTTCAGCCGTCCTCGGCTGGAGCGGATTTAACCTGCGCGCTTCTGATTCTTTGTTGCCTTGATGCGGTGGTCGCTTGGGGTGCTGAAATAAGGGCACCTGGCGGCGAGGCGCTACCACTGTGCGAGGCATCCGGTAATGCCTCGTAACTTCAGCGCTTTCAGTGCGCATTGCGGGCACGCTTTGAAGCGGACCGGTAGCTTCAGCCGAGGCACGAGGCGCACCGATCAGTAAAGAGCCGAGTTCATCTCTGCCTGGGTTGGTCAATGCTATCAAGCCGGTCTCCGACATAAAGCACCAGGCCGGCGGTCTCTGCGAGAGTGCTTGACGCCGGATCTGCGCCTTGAAGCAAGCCAATCAACCCGACAAAGAGGTCGGAAATTCAAGGTGAATATGATGATCAAAAGTCTAAATAGAAAAGTCCGCTTCGCAGTCTTTGACGCCAAAACTCAGCTCATTATTGCCCGGTTCCGCGCAAGGCTGTTCGTGATGGATCTAAAGTATTCCGGTCTCAGAGCGGCGCTGGCAAACATTGCCAGAGAGCGTTCCTGATCCGTTCGAGGAATGCAGGCATTACCGGCCTGCATTCCTTTTTCACTCCTACTCGGTTATGCCGTCGAGCCGGTAATAGTCGCCATTGAGTTCGATCAGCTGTCCTTCTTCGACCAGGCTGTCGGCATATTCATTTGCGCCCATGTTGAAGGCGGTAGGGTCAATAGTTTCGAGGACGTGCGAGGCTGAATATTCAAGCTCGCCGAATTTAACGGCCGGGTAGATTTCATCGAGCAAGTCGCGGTGCATGTCTTCGATGTCGACGCGCTCGCCGTCTTCTTTAACGATGTGCTCCATTACCCACTCATAGCCGTATTCGACGCCAACGCCTTCCACTTCGCGCATGAGATCATCACTGCCGCACTTGGGACAAAATGCCTGGCCGTCTTCGTTCGGCGTGACTGTGATGTAATCGCTGTAGCAAAATGGGCGCGATTCGTCGTGAGCGCGTTCTTTCAAAGCTTCTTTAATTTTGTCAGTTGCATTGATTGTCATTACGCTAGCTCCTTGTGTGCTTGAGCGCGTGTGCGCTGGCGTCCGGTGCAGTCGCTGCCGTAGTGTCCGCAGACGCGGCAGTGCCCGGTCTGCCTTCTTTCGTGCCGGTCTTCAAACCAGAGGCCGCGAATTTTCCTCAGCAGGCTTTGCAGCTTCTCCTGTTTCGGAGCTGCAGCTTTGAGCGCACACAAAGCGATAAAGCCGCAGATCGCCATATCAATCAGCTGCCATTCCTCGCGGGTTAAGGTGGCAGTTTCCAGACCGTCCAGTGCAAGCAGATTTCTTTCTTTAGCCATTGTTAGCCCTCCAGGCCAGGTATTAGGGCTGCGTAGCGCACCCCATGCAGCACTGCCAAAAACAATTCGCCCCAAGGACCCGGAGTCAATGAGGGCTGAGCGGTAAATGGAGGGGACCCGCGGAGCGCTAGCGAGTGGGGAGCGGTCCGTTTAAGGAGTGAAGACCCATTGACGCTGGGTGGGGCGGTGTTAGGCTTGTTAGCCGGGCAGGGAAGGAAGCGAGCAGCCCGGCTGTTTACCATGCCAGCTATCAAATTGACACAGCGGGGCAAGGGCTGGCATCAATACATCTCTGGCATTGGCGCATAGAAAAAATCGAAAAGAGCGACAAAAAAAGAGGCAGGGATTTTAACCCCTGCCTTCAGTTCTAGCCTTTAGCTGCGGCTAGTTTTCGTTTTGGAGCCTCCTGTTGTGGTTCCTCAGTCTGTGTTTCATCTTCAGATGTTGGCTTCTGGCGAGTAGACCGGGGGA
>JAUKWB010030507.1:0-43224 GCA_032356145.1 Mastocarpus papillatus | reverse complement strand
TCATCCAACTCCCGCTTATCAACCGCATTTCACCGTTTTTTCACCTTGTCATACTATATGTATGAATAGACCGGGATAAAACAAAGATGGAGGGCATTGAGTGAATGTCCTCCATCTTTATAAACATCAAATGACTACAGAAGCCGTTAACTAATTAAGCCTAGCTTGTCCACCGTTTTGAATGGACCTAATCAAATAGGTAATCATTCCACCGGTTTCAAAAGCTAGATTGATGCCAGGAAAAAAACTAAAAATAGTGGCTTTCCAAAAGCAGACGATAGTAAGAGCAAGCATCACACAAATGATCAGTCCCATTCCAAACCATCCCCGACCAAGAGGAATACCTAACAATCGAAACAAGCCCTTAGGACCTGCTTGTTGTTTTAATTTGTCGTTGAGAAACCAATTAGTTAAGAAGCCAACTAAAGCCAAAATGCCAGCTGTCAGAAGTAAACTTATCTGAGGGCCCTCAGTAAACATATTGCTTTCTCCTACTTGCACTTCTATTCAAAGATTTTTCTTCATAGAAAACATCGCAAAGAAGTTCTGGAAATCAGTTGGGATAGAAAGTGCGGCCTTCTTGAGCCATTTGCACAAGCAATTCGCAAGGCACGTACGCCTCACCCGATTCTTGTGCTAAAGCATGCAGTTTTTGTACGACAAGTTTCAGCCCCATCTTGTCGGCTACTCGCAAAATGCCTCCTCGGAAGGGAGGATAGCCGGTTCCTAAAATCATAGCAAAATCAATTTGGCTAGCTGAACTGACGACTCCAGCTGACAGACAGCGAGCTGCTTCATTGATCATTACTAAAACCAAGCGATCTTGAATTTCTTCCTTGCTCTTGTGCGTCGGTTTTGTATCCAAAGCTTTTACTACTTCCGGATTCAAGTCTTGACGCTCACCTTTTTCGCCATAGAGGAAAATGCCTTTGCCAGTCTTGCGTCCCAAGAGCATAGTAAGCTCAGGCTTAGTTTCACGACCTTCCTTTTTGGCCAATTCATTTTCTGCCCTGATTGTCTTATTGGACGCAGCAATTTCGTTGTTGCGCTTGTAAATCCACTCAACGATATCCGGGAGGCGGACACGATCACCATAAGCCTCATGCAGAACATGGGCTACTTTGATGGCAACATCCAGACCAACTTCATCAATGAGAGTAATTGGACCCATGCGCATACCAAAAGTAAGCATGGCTTTATCAACGTCTTCAGCTGGCACACCCTGCTGGACAAGCTGAATTGCTTCCAACATGTAGGGAGTGAGAATATCGTTGACTACAAAGCCGGGTCGATTGGCAGTAGTGACGCCAATTTTCTTCAAACTGCCGGTAAAAGCAAGTAGTGTTGCCCTGGTTGCCTCGGAGGTGCGAGCACCATGGACAATTTCAATGAGAGGCATTTTGTGTACTGGATTGAAAAAGTGCAAGCCAGCGGTGAGTTCCGGATAGCGAGCATCACTCATCATGTCATCAATATCCAAAGAAGAAGTATTGCTAGCAAAAATGAAAGGACGACCGATTGCATTTTCAACCGCCTCTCTATTTTGCTTCTTAATAGCCATATCTTCGACAACAGCTTCAATTACCAATTGGCAGTTGGAAAGCGGTGCATAATTGGTAGTTGTAATTAAACGATTCATGATCTCGTTGAGTTGCGGCTGTGACAACTTACCGATCCTGAGCAAATTGTCAAACAAATCAACAATAGTTTGTCGTCCCTTTGCCAAAGACTCCGGGAAGAGATCATAGAGCACAACATCGTACCCAGCATACAAACACGCTTGAGCAATGCCGGCTCCCATCACGCCGCCACCCAGCACGCCCACCGTTTCAATTTCTAAAACTGGTTTGACACCATCCGGAACTTTCTTCGCTTCTTGATCGGCAAAATACAAGCCGACCAAATTGCGCGAAACATCAGTGTGAGCAAGTTTGGCAAATTCCGACGACTCTAATTCGCCAGCTTGATCTTCCGATAAGGTGCCACTAGCCATAACTACTTTCAAAGCTGCATAAGGAGCGGGAAAATTTCCTCGCGTGTCCTTGTAAATATCGCCTTTGACTTTTTTGTTAACGACAAAACGTCCCAGGCGAGTAGTGTAAAACCAATTAGCAAGCTGTTGCTTGACTGATCTTTTAGCGCGCCTAACTTCGGCTTCACAAGCAACGTCTTCCGCTCGGTCTAGAAGTCTACTGTCGGTGGCGTCAAGCCATATTTCATCAACCAAACCCATCTTCCAAGCAGTCTTGCCGTCGACTGTTTTATCAGGATGCAAAATCAAATCCAAAGCGTTAGCAAGACCAATTAAAACTGGAGTGCGAATGCAACCTCCCCAACCAGGCAAAAGACCAAGCTTCACTTCCGGGAAGCCAAGCTTAGCATTTTGGGAGGCAATTCGGTGACTACAAGCTAAAACTAATTCCAAGCCACCACCTAAGCACAAGCCATTGATGGCAGCCACGGTCGGGAAAGGCAATTCAGCAATTTTCTTGTAAATTGCTTTACCCAGCTGAGTAGCGTTGAAAGACTCAACTACTGCTCGCTTTTGTAGTCCAGCAATTTCTCTGATATCAGCTCCAGCGATGAAACAGCCAGGCTTAGAGGAGGTGATAACAAGTCCGAGATAATCGCCGGAGTGTCGGTCTATCTCATCAAGTAAATCACTCAGCTCTTGCATTACAGGAGTAGAAAGTACATTTAGTTTTTCACCGGGACAGTTAATTTGTAAAACAGCAATATCATTAGCAGTTTTCGATAAACTCCAAGCCGATTTTGTCGAAGATGTAGTCATTGTGTTGCCTCTTTTTCTTTTTTGATTTGAAGTGATGGTTAAAAAACTGGTTTAGCGCCTTTGACCAATCGATACAAAGTTGCAATGCCTAAACCACCGCCAATGCAAAGGCTGCCTACTCCTAACTGAGCTTGGCGAATGCACATTTCGTATGACAAAGTTTGGGCTACGCGAGCACCGGACATGGCAATGGGATGTCCAAGGGCAATGGCGCCGCCATTAACATTGGTTCTAACGCGCGGCAATCCAAGCAACTTTTCACATGCTAAATATTGAGCTGAAAAAGCTTCATTCACTTCAAACAAATCAATGTCTTTTACTTTCAAGTCGTTACGCTTAAGTAATTTGTTAATGGACACCACCGGACCAATACCCATTTCTTTGGGATCAACTCCCACTAAAACTTGGTCGACGATTTCGACAAGGGGGCTTAGTCCAAGCTGATTAGCCTTGCTACCGGAAGTGATGAGAAGAGCGCAAGCTCCGTCGTTGATACCGGAAGAATTACCGGCAGTAATGTCTTGAGTTTTCAAAACGCCCGGCAGCTTTGCTAAAGCTTCCAAAGAACTCTCGCGTGGATGTTCATCTCGTGAGACAAATCCACGCTTGCCGAGAATTGGTTCAATTTCTCTAGCAAAACGTCCTGACTTAATTGCTGCCAAGGCGCGGTTTTGCGAAAGCAAAGCATATTCGTCGGCTTCAGTACGCGACACATTGTAAGTGTCGGCTAAGCGTTGAGCAACGCCAGCCATGTAAGTAGTGTTTAAGTCAAAAGCTAAGCTGCGCGGCCAAAGCCCATCGTCAGCCCAACCAAAATGTGGACGCTGTCCGCGAGTAAACCAGCGTGAGAGTAGTCCGCTAAAACGCATATCACCGGAGATGATATACGGAATTGTAGACATTGACTCCAACCCCACTGCCATGTAGAGATCGCCGTGTCCCAAGGTGATCTCGTTGGCTGCCAATCCGGCTGCTCGCATGCCCGATCCACATTCGACTTCGATTGTTTCCCAAGGGACGCTGGCAGGATGACCGGCCTTTATCCAAGAAAAACGACCAGTATTAGGAGCAAAGCGACTTTGAAAAGCATGAGCGCAAACGCCGCCGTCAATATCCTCTGGGTGAATACCAGTTTTTCTAATAACGCTATCAACGACGTGCTTAAAAAGTCCTTCCACGGGAATTCTCGATAGGCCACCACCAAACCTGCCAATAGGCGTGCGTGTGCCGGCAACCAGAAAGGCTGTCTCAGACATGATTGTCTCCTTCTGCGCAGAAAGCAAAAACTAAGCTTTGCGCTGGGGATTAAAGAATTTTGTTTGCCAAAGAATTTTGTTCGCTCTTGTATACGGAGCTAAGTAGCGAAGCAACTTCTGCTTTTGTTCGCGAAGAAAATGAACTAGCCTCAAGAGCAGTAAAATTTATTTTGCTAAAGTGACCAATATCCCAAGCAAATTGCTCGGAAAGTTTTTGATATTCAAGAGTCAAATTTGTGCAAGTAAATAAAGTGCCGTCAGTATTGATGGTTACCCTTCGTCCTTGTTTATAAAAACTGTCAACCGGGTGCTCAGCTAAAGAGTTGTATTGTCCAGTGACGATATTGGAGGTAGGACAGATTTCCAGCAAATAATTGTTCTGTCGGCTGCCTCGAATACCGTGCCCGATTCTTATCAACTCGTATTTGTTTAATCGTTCAACGTCTTGCTCAGTGAGCTCATTGGTTTCCCAAAGGTGAATAGTTAAATCAATACCGTGATCACGCAGAGGCAAAAATGTATCGGTCCAACTAGGCAAAACTCCAGGGAAAGATTTTTCATCGCCGGCTAAATCAATGAGCGAAACAAAATCTTTGTACTGCAAAGCTAGTTTTGCTAAAGCAGCATAAAATTCTTGATTATGATGCCGCATGGCACAGAGAGTTAATTTAGTGGGTATTGGTGAATCAATCATTCCGGCAATGACTGCATCCATTACTTGAGCTAATGACAGTCCTAATACCGTATGGAATTGCGGAGCAAAACGAAGTTCTAAGGCAACGATTCCATCGGCTACTGCATCTTCAATGCGTTCGCGTGTAATGCGAGTTAAATTAGCTTGGCTTTGTAGCAACGGTAAGACATGATTGTCTATTGCTTTCAAATAACTGCCAAGAGAAGTACTGGCACATTTGTGTAAATGTTGATGATATTGCCAACCAGCATTTGCTAAATCGCTGTCTTGCAATGGATTTTTGTGAGCTTTTTTAGACCAAGTTTCTACAACGGAAGCAGGAATATCTTTTGGAGCATGAGCGAAATTGTCATTAGCCCAGAGCTCAAGCATTGTGGAAGGGCGTAAGGAGCAATCCAGATGTTCATGTAGCAATACCTTAGGCAAGGTCTGCAATTCATTAAGCTTGGAGTTATCTTGGCAATTAATCAAAGGCTATACCGGTAAAACTAATACATATATACCTATATATTGCCATATATTATCTAATTTACTGAAAACTTCCACTACTGTTGGAAAACAGAAGAAAAAAGCTTGTTTTTATTGGAAAAATTTAGGTCTGGTCTATATCTTGATAAGAATGAAAATAGTATCTATTGAGGACAAGAGTCTAAGAAGTTCATATTATAGAAACAAGGGATTAAAGCTTAAGAAAGTCTTGATTCAAGGAAGTGAATTAGCGCAGCCTAGCACCGCAACTTGCATTTAATATTTTGTAGCCCAAAATTTAGAAAAACGCTAATATTAGCTATTGAAATCGTATAACTTAATTCAATAGGTTCTGTTAAACTCAAGACAGTATTGAGGAGGGCACTAAACAATGGCAATGGGCGGCAGAGAAGGCGACATATTCTGTGAGATCAATGTTACGCCACTTACAGATGTGTTTTTGGTTTTACTTGTCATCATGATTTTAGTTGCGCCATTAGTGAATCAAACTGTATTGAAAGTTGATCCACCTCAACAAAACAGTGCTTCCAAACCACAACCTCCGGATAAAGGACCAAAACTTGATGTATTGGTTACCAAAGAAGGAAGGGTTTTGGTTAATAACATACCGGTTCATCCACCAGATTCACTTACTATTCAAACAGTAATCAAACAGGAACAAGCTAGGGCTAATACTGAAGACCTACCTTTGAATCTCTCTTCTGATGCTGATGCATTGCAAAAATATGTGGTGGCAGTTATGGATGCTGCTGCTGGAGCTGGCATAAAACGAGTGCGAGTTTTACCATTGCGCAAGTAAGCGTAGCCGCTTGTCACGCAGATAGTCAATCTAAATTGATCATGAAGAGCTGATGGGCTGGTGGTTTTGTACGCCTTAGAACATCTTTACACTGTTAATAGCCCAAGATGCTGAAAAAGCATTGACAGTATCACTGACTTCATTTACCTTTAGCGCCGGCAGTACAAAAGTTTACAAAGTAAGCACCATAGCTGACATGAGCTAAAAAGCTGACGGAGTTCAAAATATGACACAACTATTTGAAGACCTAGAGCAATATGGACACGAGCAAGTGGTGTTCTTTCAAGATAAGAGCTCGGGACTAAAAACGATAATTGGAGTTCACAGCACCGCCCTTGGACCTGCCCTGGGCGGTTGTCGTATGTGGAATTATGCTAGCGAAAAAGAAGCCATATTTGATGTCTTAAGACTATCAAGAGGAATGACTTATAAAGCAGCCATTGCCGGACTAAACCTGGGTGGTGGCAAAGCAGTAATTATTGGGGATTCGCATACTCAAAAAACACCACAGTTATTGAAAGCATTTGGACGATGTGTGGAGTCTTTAGGTGGTCGCTACATTACCGCTGAAGACGTAGGCATGAGTGTGGAAGATATAGATATCATGCGCACTCAAACTCACTTTGCAGTTGGTGGCAGTAATGAAGGTGGCAGTGGCGATCCTTCCATTATGACTGCTCTTGGTGTTTTCCAAGGTATGAAAGCAGCTGTTGGTTTTGCTAAATTGGATGAAAGCTTAAAAGGATTGAGAATAGCCATCCAAGGAATAGGACATGTTGGCTATTATTTAGCTGGTTATTTGCATTCTGCCGGAGCAAAACTAATTGTCTCTGATATTTATCCCGATCAATTACAAAAGGTTGTAAGAGAATTTGGAGCAGAAGTTGTTTCACCGGAAGAAATATACAAGGTAGATTGTGATGTATTTTCTCCTTGTGCTTTGGGAGCAATTTTGAATGCTCGCACAATACCATTACTTAAATGCAAAGTTGTAGCTGGCTGTGCCAACAACCAATTAGAAACTGACAACGATGGCATTACTCTAATGTCCAAAGGAATTGTCTACACTCCTGATTATGCTATTAACTCTGGAGGACTTATCAACGTAGCTGCTGAATTGGATGGCTACAACAAAGAAGTTGTTTTGGGTAAAGTGTCAAAAGTTTATAACACGATTTCCAATATTCTTACTTTGTCTAAACAAGAAAACATTCAACCTCAACTTGCTGCTGCTAGAATTGCTGAGGAACGTTTGCAAAAAAAGTCGCCAATTACTTATTCGAGCTTTAAGCCACAGAATAATAATCCAGGTAACATTTTTGTTGATACCAGGAGCGGGAATGTAGTTGGCAGCGGACATTAACATACTGAAACCAGACTTTAATTGTCCTCATTGTAATGAAATCATTGCTGATGGAATTAGTTTCCGAGTGGGACTGATTGACCAAGGCACTTATAAAATAGGTGACAAAATATCTTGGCAGGCCGGAAAAACCAGGCCCAAACAGCGTCCAAGCAATGGTAATCTAAAAACTATTGGTTATTTTGAATGTAGCAATCTGAAATGTTCAACTTGGCACGATTGTTTTCCGGAAGTGCAAGAAGTTTTGATTACAATTCAAAATGACACAATTGTAAAAGCTGAACCAACCAGTCATAAACCAAATGAATTTGACTTTGATATCATTGAGCCTAAAGATTTAGCTGTTTAGAACAACGGCCTGATACAAAGGACAAATTTCTCATGCCTGCCAAAGAATTTTTAATGATTCCTGGACCTACTCCAGTACCTGATGCCGTATTGGCGAGTATCAGTGAACATCCCATGGCTCATCGCAGCAAAGAATTTTCAGATGCTTTGGTTGCGGCAGTGCAAGATCTGAAAGAAATAACTGATTGCCAAAGTGATGCTTTTGTATTTACAGCTTCTGGCACCGGAGCCATGGAAGCTGCCATTGCCAACACAATTAGTCCGGGTGACAAAGTTTTGAGTTTGGTCTCGGGTGTTTTTGGAGCTCGTTTTGCCAAAATTGCCGAAGCTTACGGTGCAAGTGTTGATCGTTTAGAAACTAAATTAGGGGAAGCAATTTCCGTTGAAGCGGTAAGAAAAAAGCTTAGTGAAGACAAACAAATTAAAGTTGTCACTGTTACCCACAACGAAACTTCCACTGGAGTAATCAACGACTTAGAATCAATTGCCAAAGTTATAAAAGAACATGGAGCTCTATGTGTTGTTGATGCGGTAACTAGCCTGGGAGCTTGTCCGGTTAAATTTTCTAGTTGGAATATCGATGTAATGATAACAGGCAGTCAAAAAGCTTTGATGTTGCCGCCCGGATTATCATTTGCTTTAGTGAGTGAAAAAGCTTGGCAATTTTATGAAAAGTCAAAATCGCCCAAATTCTATTTTGATTTCGGACGCTATTGCAAATCAATGAAAGAAAATACTACTCCTTTTACACCAAATGTTTCTTTTGTGGTTGCTCTCAAAATTGCTTTGAACATGCTAAAAAAAGAAACTTTGCCAGCAGTCTATGAACGTCACCGACAATTGCAAAAGACTTTGCGGGATGGAATTAGAAAATTAGGACTGCAATTATTGGTTGAAGATAAATATGCTAGTCCTACTATTACTGCTATTTTGCCGCCAGCAAACATTTCTGCTAATGCAATCAGACAAGCTCTAAAAGAAAAATATCAAATTAGAGTAGCTGATGGGCAAGAAGATCTTAAAGGAAAAATCTTCCGTATTGGACATATGGGCTACGTTTTTGAACGAGATATTTTGATGACTCTTGCTTGTTTAGAAGCTGTCTTAGCTGATTTGGGTTATGTCAAAGGCAAATAGTCCAAGAGTGCCGCTTGGCAACATAAATCATTTCCAAGAAACGTGTATGAGAGCCATTTTTTTGCTATTAAATAAGTAGTATGCTTCGCAGACCCAAAACTCAAATATTTCTTTTGCTGCTCGGACTAAGTTTTTGTTCCATTCCCGATGCAAGAGCTAACTATTGGGGATATTCGCCGTTTACCGGTGGCTCTTGGTTATGGCTTGCCCAGTCCGCTTTTTTTCCTTTTGCCCGGAGTGGTTTGCGCTACAACTCTTTTTATAATGGTGCCCCTTATTATTTAGCTAATTCATTGGTGTGGAATGCTTCGTACAGGGCTACCCAAGGATTGACTAACCGCAATATTGCTAGGCAATCTGAATTGCAAAACTATCAAGATCCAGAACCAATTTATTCTCCTCGCTCACGCACAAGACCAGTTTATCCAGGACAATTTGCTTATGACCAAGTGAGCAATGCTGGTTATTCAAACCGGCAGCAAGGTCCCTTTAATGTGCCGAATCAATATCTCCCACCTGCACCGGAAAACGCTCCAGAAGTTGCGCCAGCACCAGTTTTGGCCAATGCACCAGCTGCCGCTCCGCCTTTTGTACCAAGCGCTGCTCCTCCGCTTCCTTTATCTCATCCGCTAATTCCCTCGGCCGTTCCGACCGCTATTCCCGCTGGACCGATAGCAAACTCTCCTTTTGCGCAAGGCTTTATTGATTTGCTAAATCAAAAATACGATGGAAATATTGCCAAAGCCTTTAAGGATTCTGGAGTGCGATCGTATGCACAGGCAGTTGGTGTCATTAATTCTAAAGACACAAGTGTAGACAAATTTAGCGATGAAAGAATTGAACTAATTAGCAAGATTCTTAGAGATGAAAATGAAGATCCACTCTCTAAAATCAACGCTATAAGATTGCTTTTGAAGCATTAAAACAACCAGCAAGCGAATCTTTGGTTGTCAACCACTTCCTCCATAAACTAAGTACACATTTCTTGCTGCTTAGAATTCTTAATGGCATAATAGAAAAAGATTTTATTAACTAGAAAGAGTGATTCCATTTAGCTCCAGATAAGTAGCCAGTTTTCCGCAAATTTACTTGTCGATTAATTCTAGAAAAAAACTCGAATTTTTATTAGCAATTTAGCGTAGACGAATATGCCCGAAAACAAGGCTGGGGCTTGATTATAGTTGTGTACTTGCAGATTAGACGGAGACTAGATTGGGTATATTATGGTAGTAGCTGTGTCATCCTCAGAAAGTAATATGATTAGGGCAATCCCACTATGTAATTTGCGCATTTGGTGTCGCAGGCATGAAGCCTGGCTATCATTTAAAACGCGTTCCGAGGATAGATTTTTAGTCAATCCACGTGGCTATTTCATCGAATTATCAGATGGCTCTTTAACCCCGATTAGTCCAAGAGTCACTTTTCCAATCATTCGTGGTTTTGCTTCTGTCATTGTTGATGATGTATCTGTCAAACCAAATTTTGGATTGGAAGCACGTTTTGTTTCTGTGCCTTTAACTTCGCCTAGACAAGTTGATCCAAAAGTAATTCCGACCGAAGAATTAGAAAAACGTCCACTGAAAGAAGTTCCGTTTTTAGAACGTTTAGAAAATTCAGAACGTTATGTGTTATTGCGAGCAGTTGAAGCTGGCATTATTCCTTGGTCTGTTATTGATCAAATTATGGCCATGAGACAAGGAAAATTTACTATTGGTGAAATATTAGTCCATGCCGAATTTTGTCATTGGGAAAAACTTCTTTCTTATTGTTTGGACAATCGTCCGCCTTCAAAATTGGATCCGCCCAATATAAGACAACTTATTGAACATAGAGAATGGGAGTTAATCGGTGAGATTCTAATCTCACTAGGACGCATAAATAGAACACAGCTAGAACAAGCTTTAAAAATAAAGCGAGAAGGCAGTCAAGCTATTGGACAAATACTTACAGCTATGGGAGCTTGTAGCGAAGAAGTAATAGAACAATGTTTGCATGTGCAATCTGAAATTCGAGATACTCAAGGACCAGAAGTTGCTCTCATTGGCAGTTTGCTGGTTAAACAAGGCTATATTACCGCTGATGATTTAGAAGATGCTTTGAGAAATCAAAGAGTAGCTAGACAATCATTAGCGCGTATTCTTGTATCGATGGGTGCTTGCGGACAAGCTGATATTGATTCTTTTGTGGAAGCTTTTCGTGGTTTTCAATCAGAAATTGATGATGCCAGTCTTGGTAATCATTTAGTCAAAGTTGGAACGATTACCAAAATTCAACTAGAAGAAGCTTTGAGAATACAAATGCGCGGGCGACAAGTATTAGGAGAAATACTTGTTTCTATGGGTTTGTGTTCTTCCGATGACATTGAAAAAGTTTTGAAATTCCAACAAGACGTACGCGACAGCTACCGCTCTGGAGTGGAAAAGCTAGGATCGTTATTGATACAGACCGGAAAAGTTACTCCAGCAAAAATTGAAGAAGCCATTCACTTGCAAGAATTGGGTCGCCAACCTTTTGGAGCCATTTTGGTTGCCCTTGGTGCTTGTACTTCCGATGATGTGCAAATAGCGCTTAGTATCCAACAAGGCTGGAGAGAGCGTCCTAAAGCCGGCGGTGATCGCCTAGGTGAAGTTTTACTTAAAGAAAACATTATTACAGAGGCGCAACTGGAAAAACCACTCTTGCAACATCTCAGAGAATCAAAACCGCTAGGCAGGATTTTGGTGGAAGAAAGAATATGTACACCTGAACAAATTATCTCTGTTCTGGTTGCTAGAGACTATCAAAGACAGAAAGAATTTCTTGAATATGTGAAAGAACAATGCCCAATTCCTTTGCCTTTCCAAGCGCATCAAGAGGATGAAGAAAGCAATTCTTTCATGGGCAAAATTTCTTCTTGGTTTAATCGCCGCAGTTCTTAGCCCTAATTACATCTCTGCTTCTGCACTTGATTTCATGCTGCGCAAGTTTGCATAGCTAAGTTTGTAATTGGCGACGCTGAGATAGATTTGACTCTTTAAAACCAACATCGAGGCAGCGACGGGAAAATTCATCGTCTTTCTTCTTCTGTATAAAAATAATCTTGTTCTCTAACAGAACATTACTCTTGAAGTTACTTACATAAGAAAGTTAACGTTACATATCAACTTTATCTTTTTATATATCAAGGTCCAAAAAACTCTTAATTCAATAGCGACACCAGTTACAAGAAATTTCTCTCAAAAATACGAGGGTGTAGTTATGGTCAGCAAAGTATTTTGCCTGCTCCTGTTCTTGGTATTGATTGTTCTTGCTTTGGCTCGCTGGCTTTTGAAAAAGTCAGGACTAAGTTCATCGGGAGGGCAATCCATGATCAAAAATCGCAACACCGATGTCAGTCAAGTTGAAGCTTCCAATAAGCGTAAACGAATTAGAGAATTGGGTGTGGAAATTGGTCGGCACCAAACAGGCAGGCGCAATGCCATTACTGATGTTGCTGGTGTGAGGGTTGGACATAGAACAGTTATTTCTGGAGAAGGAGCTCTTGTACCAGGCAAAGGACCAGTGCGTACAGGAGTTACGGTTGTCATCCCTCACACAGAAGATATTTTTCATAATCGAGTCTCTGCTGGCAGTTATGTCATCAATGGCAACGGCATGGTTACTGGGCTTGATTGGATAGCGGAATCCGGTGCTTTGGAAGGACCCATTGCTTTAACGGGCACACATTCCGTGGGCGACGTCCATAAAGGTTTGGTCCAATGGATGATCAAAAAATACCCAACCGTCGGTATCACTGAAGATACTTATTTGCCGGTTGTTGGTGAATGCGATGATAGTCCCCTTTCGGACTCGCATGGCTTCCATGTGTTGCCCCAATATGTATCTGAGGCAATTGCCGATGCCTATCAATCCAAGGGTGAAGTGAAAGAAGGAGCGGTTGGCGCCGGCACCGGCTTAACTTGTTATGAGTTCAAAGGTGGTATTGGCACCGCCTCACGTGTTCTAAGTGAAGAAGAGGGTGCTTTTACAGTTGGCGCTTTGGTCAACTGCAATCAAGGTTTGCGTAAGCACTTAATCGTTGCTGGTGTACCGGTGGGTCGATTGTTATCGGAAAAGCGCGCTACCTTGGTCAAAGATCGATCGATTGTTATTGTCATTGCTACCGATGCACCTATGAGTTCTCGTCAGTTAAATAGTTTGAGCAAGCGAGCAGCTATGGGTTTAGTGCGCACTGGTTGCATTGCTCGTCCTACCAGTGGCGAATTTGTAATTTCTTTTTCTACGACTTCTTGTCTCAAGCGCAATCCAGAAGAGAAAGTGATTGCTGTTTCGGAATTGGCCGATAAATATCTCGATGTTGTTTATGAAGCAGCTATTGAGGCCACGGAAGAAGCTATCATCAATGCTTTGTGCATGGCTGAGACTATTGTAGGGCGAGACGGTAATGTTTCGCCAGCTATGCCCCTGGCTGAGATTCTAGAAATTTTGAAGCGTTATGGCAAAGTTAAGACCACAGCTAATTCATCCGATAAAACTCGGTTGGCTGTCGGCAGAAATGGAAAATTGCGTGTTATTCCTGAAAATGCCATCAAAGTTGATTTTGTTCCGGAAGTGCAACAGCCTGATGATTACAGTTGTGGAACTGGAGTCACTATGTCTGTTGCTTTGCCTTATGAAATAGCTCCAGAAGGAAAAGATGATGGAGCTATTTTCGCGGCGCTAAAAGAAGCTTTAAAAACTTCTTCCGAACACGGAACTTACTATGGCAATATTGCCGAATTCTTAAAGCCACTTGATGCTGCTGTTGAGCACGGCATAACCAGAGAAAGATTGAAGGATTGCTTGGATAAGCGGATGCCTGTTATTGTTTCAATACAGGCCTATGCTAATGATCCGCAAGTCTACGATAATCCTGATAACAACGACAATGGTCATTTTGTAATTGCCGTTGGCTATGACGATGAAGGGTATTTCTATTTTCGAGATCCTAGTTTGAGAGGCCGATATGGATTTCTCGCTTGGGACGAACTAGACAGACGCTGGCACGAAAATGAAGGTGTAGGCGAGACAGAAATTTCACACCATCTTGGTATTGTTATTAAGTCTCCTCTATGCCAAGAAATGACAGCTCGCTGGATTGACTAGTCGGGTTGAGGAATCGACTTACTCAGAGAGGTGGAACTATGCGCTTCTGCAAAAAAGAGAAGAAAAATGCAGTTTGCAATTTGCTTTATAGACGTAAGGGACATGTCAGACTAGCGGGTATTTACCGTCTTTACCTGGGAAGCCGTCAAGGACAAAAGATTTTTGTGGTGGATGGAGATGCCGTTTGTTTAAAACTCTATCCTAATTTCATCATGGGTGGAAACGATCAACGTTACAGGTTTAGCCCGGAAAATGAAATCTGGATAGATAATCGTATCGGTATTGAAGAGCTTGAATATACCATCCAACACGAGCTTGTCGAACGTAAGCTCATGAAAGAAAAAGGTTGGACATATGATAAAGCTCATGAAAAAGGTGGTCTAGCAGTTGAGAAAAAGTTGCGAGACCGTGATGCTCTGAGATTGGCTAGGAAACAAAAGACGGTTGCTATTCCTGGGTTTTATCTCACCAATATTTACCGTCAGTATTTTGGCTGTCGAGACGGTGCAAAAGTCTGGATTGTTGATGGTCCAACAGTCAGACATCGGCTGTATCCTGACTTTTGTTTTGGTACTCATGATTTGGAGCACAAGCGGAAATTTATTCCAACTGATGAAATTTGGCTTGATTCGGCCATGTCAGTTGAAATTGGTTACTACGCCTTGATACACCAAGTATATGAGCGTCGGTTGATTGCAGCTGGAACTTCTGCTACTGAGGCATATGATCGTGCCTTGATAGCTTGCTACGAAGAGCGTGGGCGACAATCAGATTTGGTTATTCGCCATGAAGCAAATTTAGCGCCAGTGCCTTACGGTGTTCGTGAGCGGGGCGTTATGCCCGATAAGAAGTAACAGATAACAGCAATAGGCTTGTAAGTCTTAAACATAAACTTCAATTGGAGAAATGCCATGATTCCTCTTTTTGACAATCTGAGCTGCAAAAAGCTGCCCATTGTCACTATGATTTTGATTTGCATCAATATTCTTGTGTTTGGTTATCAGCTCATTTTGCCTGATGAGATGGCAGACCAATTCATCCAGGATTGGGCTTTGACCCCATCTCATTTGCGCGATGCTTGGCTCTCTGGTGATCTGGGTGCTATGTTCAGCGCGGGTGTAACTGTTTTTACATCAATGTTTATGCATGGTGGATTCATGCATATTCTAGGTAATATGGTTTTTCTGCAAGCTTTTGGACGGGCTGTAGAAGCACGATTTGGTTCTGTCAGATTCCTGTGCTTCTATATCTTGGGTGGTGTTGCTGCTTGTTGGCTCCATATTATTTCTGGACCAATGAGCTCTACGCCTTTGCTGGGAGCTAGTGGTGCAATTGCAGCCGTAATTGGCGGTTATCTTTTGTTTTGGCCGAAAGCAAAATTCCGCACTCTTATTATAGTTGTTGTTTTTCCTCTCTTTGTAAATGTAAGAGCCTATATCCTCATTGGTATCTGGTTCTTGCTACAGCTTGTCTCAAGCATGCAAGGGTTAATGGGGGAAGATACTTCGCAAGTTGCTTACCTGGCTCATGTTGGCGGCGTGCTCACCGGTGTGATCATGGCTAGTCTTTATGCTTTTGTTTACCCACTAAGTACTGTCTGTGAAGTTCCTCTTCCTGTTGCTAATGATTGCAATTGCCCCGCGCCAGCTGATGCAGCCTCTTCCTCCGAAAGCGAAGAGAGCAAAGCAGAGGAATAGCCGTCGTAAATAGGTTAGACTTTAAATAATGTAATAGGTGCTCCTCTGGGGCACCTATTACTTTTGTCAATACCTACTATGGCTAGTAGTATAAAAATGTCACATGAATCTCAATACATGAAACTGTCAGAAGGCGGTGATAATATTTGGCTATGTCAAAAGTAATGATTTTGCCCGACTTAATTGCAAGCCAGATTGCTGCTGGCGAAGTAGTTGATAGGCCAGCTGCAGTTGTTAAGGAGCTGGTGGAAAACGCTATTGATGCTGGGGCTTCACAAATTGCAATTGATATAAGTTCAGAGTGTCGTGATATTCGTGTAGCTGACAACGGTTCGGGAATGGAGCCGGAAGATGCTACGCTTGCTTTTCAGCGACATGCTACTTCCAAGCTTAGATCGGTTGAAGATTTAAAACATTTAGTAACTCTTGGTTTTCGGGGGGAGGCTTTACCCAGTATTGCTTCCGTAGCAAAAGTTACTTGTTTAACTCGTTTACACGATCAAGAAATAGGATCAAAAGTTGAAGTACAGGATGGAAATATTTCTGTCAAACAAACCGGTTGTGCTCCAGGGACAGTCATCGAGGTCCTGGATCTCTTTTACAATGTGCCAGCTAGACTGAAATTTTTGAAAAAAGCTTCTACTGAATTTGCTCACATTCATGAAATAGTGCAATCTTTAGCTGTGGCCAATCCAAAAATTGCTATGCAATTGAGCAATGAATCGGAAGTAGTTTTTAAAACAACTGGTTCTGGCAATTTAAAGAACGTCATTGTTGAAGCTGGTTTATTCTCGGGACGAGAAACTTTGGCAGAAGTGAAATTTGTCAATAAACAGGCTTGTGTAACAGTCACTGGCTATATAGCTAAACCACCGCATTCACGTGGTGATCGCAAGGGTATTTTAAGCTTGGTCAATTCTCGACCAGTGCGCTGTCCGTTGACATATAGAGCATTGGACTATGCTTTTTCAGATCTGATACCAAAAGGCAAACACCCATATGCTGTTATTTGCATTGAGATTGATCCAGAACTCGTGGATGTTAATATTCATCCAACCAAAAAAGAAATTCGTTATAGCAGAAGTAATGACGTTTACTTAGCAATTCAAACCGCTGTAAAAGAAGCAACTTATGGTGCTCTAGGATTATCTAGTCATAATCTTGAAAGAAGCCAAAGAGATTTTACTCAGGCATTTACAATCCAGAATGCTGATCTTGTTAGTCGAGTTTGCGAAGAAGCAACTGACCCTAAACTGCTCTCTTTGGTGGAAAAGCAAATATCGCTAGAAAATGTCTACAAGATGTCAATGGCGATGCCGGAGCAAATCAGTGTTCCGCTAACAATTGCTACACCGGAAAAAATAGCTATGCCTGCCAATTGGCGTGTCATTGGTTATATTTTCAACACTTATATTTTGCTGGAAATTGAAAATGAATTAGTAGTTGTGGAACAACATCCTGCGCATGAGCGTTTTGTTTATGAGGGTTTGATTACTAAACAAAATATTCCAGGGCGTACTAGTGAAATTTCTCAACCCTTAGCTCTTCCTCAAGCATTGGATTTAGCAGAGAGACAAATTGAATGTTTACGTGAAAATAAATCTTCTTTTGAGTCTTTAGGATTTGATTTTGTTTTCAAAAAGAATAAAGTTGAGATAACATCAATTCCTATTGAATTGAGTCAAAAAGACTATTTGAGTATTGTTCAAACGATCATTGAACAAGCGATCAATACCGAGGCTGCTAATATCAATCAAGAAGCAATTAAATCACTTGCCTGCCAGGCTGCTATCAAGAATGGCATGCCACTTTCACTCGGTGAAATACATCAACTTCTGGCACAGTGGAATAATTGCCCACGCAACGACAGTTGTCCACACGGACGTCCGACTAGTTTGAAGTTGTCAAAGGATAAACTGTTTCAACTTTTTCACCCCAACTAAATCTTGCTTACTTGTCTTGGCAGAGTACTAGCGCGAGTTAGCAGATGTGACTATATCTCGCATTCTTGACAAGTTTTGAGATAGACAAATATTTGGCTGGACTTGGGTTGTAATAGTTAGATCTAGTTCGCGAACTCGTATCATTATCACTCTAATTAGCTTTAATATAATTGCTTCGCGTACTAGTAACATTCTAGTTTATAAGTCTCTATTTTATTTATAGGAAAATAAACGGCAAACTTGTCCAGAAAGTAATTACCAAATCGCTCTTCTAATCCAACTTTTCAGTTCTTAGTGAATTTTTTTGCTGAGTCAATGTGGTCTGGCTTACTCATTGTTTCAGTGATTTATTGTCTAACACCCTTAGTTTTGTCGCGATGAAGGTTGACTTGTCATTTTCATGCGCGGGAGAAAGCCGATGACTAAATCAAATTCAATTTTTCCGCTCTACAGTGTCCCCAACATGTATTTTTCTCCTATCGTCACAGTTTCGGACGATGTTATCTGGCGTCACCTTGTTACTCCGCAAGCGAAAGCTTTGCTTGGAAAAATTATGTCTTGTAGTGGTCCACAACTGTTTGAAACTGTGGAAGGACATTTCCCTGGTGACAATGTCACTAATTTGAACAATCATGGTCTCTATGGCTGTCAGTCCGGTTATGTGAGATTTCCCTATTGTTCAATCATGTACAAAACTGAATACGGTGCTTTGGTAATCAAGAAAAGTTTTGAAAAAATCAAAGTAATGGGATGGTTTAATAGCGTAATCCGAGATGGCATGCAGCTTATCTATCAGGCAGCCTTGAGAGATAGACGAGATGATGGTACCAAGAAAACCAACGACTGCTCTTTGTTGGATTTTCCTTTGGATGATCCTTCCCACAATCGCCCATTGCCTGGAGGACTGACGTCACTGGAAGTGTCAATTTATGGCTTCATGCCTAATTCACGAATTAGTGCTGCCTCTGGTGACTGTGAGCTGGAAAACTTTGTGGACAATCCCTTTGCTTATTTGAACAACCACGGTCCAAAGAAATTTCTTGACTATTTCAAAAAGATTTGGAATAGCGAAAGAGGACCTGGTATGACCAGTGGTCCTATCCCTGACGTGGCGCGATTTATTGGCAAAGGTTTTGATGCCATTGCTCAACTTAAGAAATATGATTTTGTGGAAAATGCTGCTAGCCATTATCACGTGGCTCGCTTTGCTCAGGCGATAGGTTATCGTCCAACCTATATCGAACATGCAGAAGCTCTGCGGCAAATAAGAGACGGAATCGAGAAGATTAGGCAATCTGGAACTGTTCTAAGCAGAGCTCAAGAATCATGGGTTTGTGTCTTGCAAAGCCTGCCGCGAGAAATGATCGAAGACCGTCTTTATCTCGATGGTGTGGTTTGGCCTCAAGATAATATTACCCAGGCTACTTTGTGGATGAATAAACCATTGAGTGAGGCTGCTAAACAAGTAAATCCCGTTAATCTTATGCGATGTCCAATTGCAACAGCAGCTGCTTTTAAAAACGTCACTTCGATTCTTTAGGACTTAGATAGGAGAAGCCATGGAGCCATTTCCTGTTTATGATGTGGCTGAAAAACTAGGTATTACTCCAATTGCTTACATCACTGATGAGCAAATTTGGAATACCATGGTTACACCACAAGTGAAAGCATACCTGGGCGACATTGTCGTCCCGGCTGTGCCCACCGAGAAAGATACCATCGCCGGATTTTTTCCTGGTGATGAGGCTTTCAACTTTAACGAGTACCCTATACTGTCGAATGGGCAGCCGGGTACTCGTTGTTATTACCTATCAACGTTCTATAAAACAAAATATGGAGCGTTTGTGATTAAGCGGGATGGTGTGAAAATAATGCTTACGGCCTGGTATGGCGATGTAAATTTTGGACATGGGGAACTTATGTTCCTAACAGCCTTGCGAGATCGTTGTTATGACGGTACTAAGCGCGCTAATGACAGTGCATTGGCCAATTACCGTAATGACGATCCGGTTTTTCACAAACAATTATCGCCAGATGCCAAATCTTTGGAAATTTCAATTTACAGCTATGTGCCAGGTAGCAAAATTGTGGATGTGACTGGAGATCAGCAATATCATGATTTTGTGGCACATCCATTTACTTTTGTGTCAGATCCGGAATTGTTCTTGAAATTGTTTTGGCGTGCTTGGGAAGGCAAACGTGCTCCTGGTCAATATGCCACGCAATTTCCTGACGTTTCAAAATTAGTTTTGCCTGGTTATGAAAAAATTGCCAGAAGCGTTGGCTATGATTTCTTGGAAGCTTGTCCCAGTCATTACCACGTCGCTCGTTGGTTTCACGCTGGTGGTTATTGCTATAACAATGCTGAGGATGCTGCTATTTTAGATGCCATTGCTAAAGGTTTTCGGAAAATCCGTCAAACGAAAACTTTAACCAGGACGCAATTATCCTGGCTTTGTGTATTGCAAAGTTTGCCAGCTGATTTGATTCCGGAAGATTTGCACATTGGAGTTAGCTGGCCGCAAGATAATTTGAGTTTGCGATATTTGTGGATGCACAAAGCAATTGGCGATAGAGCAAAAGCACCTTGCCATTTGCCGGATCCAGAGTAAAGACTACATTTTCTGAATGCTTTAAAAAAACGAAAGGGCTTTGCCATGAGTAAGAGAGCACAAACAAGCGACGGTCAAGATCCCAATCTTGCCGAAGAAGTTTTGCGACAAGCTGGAAAAAGTGAAGAAGAAGTCACCCGTACTGGCAGGATGGATCGGGCAGACGATCGAGTGGAAGGGATGTTTAGTGCACAATACCGCACTATCAACAGTCCCGCTCACCGAGCGGTGTGGAATCGACAAGTTCCCCTCGATGAGTTTTGCAGTAAGCCAACTCCACAAGGTCCTTGGCGCAGAGCCATGGATTTAAGCAAGGGAGTCTTGAAAGGACATGTGGGAAGGGCTACATTGCGGGATGAAAATAACAAAGTGACCAGGAATGTTTTGCAAGATTTAGGAACTACTGGTTATTGGGGGATGCTCATTTCGCAACAATACGGCGGGCAAGGTGCTCCTGTTCTTGCTTTTATGAGATTTCTCACTGAAGTAGCTAGCGAATGTGATCCAACTGTAGCTGGACTTGCTTCCGTGCATGGTTGCATTGGTGCAGTTGATCCGGTGCGTACTTTTGGTAATGACCAACAAAAGCAATATTTCTTGCCCATGTTAGCATCGGGCAGAAAAATTTCTGGTTTTGCTTTGACTGAACCCAATGCAGGCTCGGACTTAAC
Organism: Mastocarpus papillatus; assembly: GCA_032356145.1. NCBI lineage: Eukaryota > Rhodophyta > Florideophyceae > Gigartinales > Phyllophoraceae > Mastocarpus > Mastocarpus papillatus. Next base: position 22,300 of record JAUKWB010030507.1, on the reverse strand, counting down.
AGCCTTGCGGACCACCGCTCGCTTGGATGGTGATTCGTGGGTGGTAAACGGCGAAAAACTGTTTATTACCAACGCGATTCATGGGCGCGTAGTTGGATTGGTTTGTATGATTGATAAGGTTCCGCAAGTTCTGGTGGTGGAATTGCCAGAATCAGACACCGATACTTTTCATACGGTGAAGTATGGTCTGCATGCTCTCAAGCATACTTACAATAACGGCTTGTCCTTTAACAATTTCCGTGTGCCCAAGGGAAATCTCTTGAGCCCTCCGCCAGGAAGTGATGGTTTGACCATTGCTTACCATGGTCTCAATCTTGGTCGTATTGCTCTTTGTGCTAACGCGGCTGGCGTTATGCGATTGATTGCCAAAAGCATGTTGCCTTGGGCGAGCTATCGCAAAACATATGGCGAGTACATTGGTAAGCGACAACTTGTTCAAATTCGCCTAGCTCGTCTGGCCGGCTCCATTGTTGGTGCCGATGCTTTGGTTGGCTGGTGCTCCACTAAAATTGATGAAGGTTATCGTGGTGAATTGGAATGTATTATTGCCAAAATCTTTGGCTCGGAAGCGCAAAAAGAAGCAGCCATTGAATTTGGTATGAAAACGCATGGTGGACGATCCTTCTTGCATGGTCACATGATTGGTGACAATATCCATGAATATTTGGCACCGTGCATCTATGAAGGTGAAGGCGAGATGTTGGGCATGGCTTTCTTTAAAGCCTTGATCAAAGATCACGGCACTAATTACATGTTGCCGATTGGCAATGCATTGAATAGTGTTAAGAAGGGAAGTTATTTGGGTGGTGGAGCAAGCTTTTTGCATCATGCTGCCCGCTATGCTAAGTGGAATTTGGGCACTCGTCTTTTGGGCGGCAGCGGTTCAGCTCCTTCGAGCATGAATCCGCGTTTGCGACGGCATGTAGAGTTTGCGCTTGAGACATTGCCGAAGACTCACCCGCTGGAAATTTCTGGTGCTATGGTCAAATACCAAATGAAATTGGCCGATGAACAGGGTGCAATGACTGACTTGAGTCAACGTGTCCAAGACACGATTACCATGTTGGTTACTGCCCTTGATGCTGATCGCATTGGTGATGAAGTAACGATTCGAGCTGCCGATATTCTTTGCCAAGACTTGCATCGCAAGCTGCGCGGGGGAAGGAAGACAGCTAAGTATTTCAAAGACTGCGCCAAGTTGGGACAAATGATTGAAGCTGGTGAGATGAGACAGCTTCATTACACTCCCTCGGCTGAAATCATGCAGCAATATTCGCAAGACTAAAGCAAGATCAACTTGCGCTTTATAAAGCAAGGAAGTGAATGAACTGGACGATCTCCATGGGTAAGAGTGACACGATGTCATTCTTACCCATTTTTTTACCCTGAACTTCTTGTCATTTACAACCTGGTTGATAAGGGACAAAGCATGGCAGCAGCAAGAAAGTTTAGTGCCAGGCGAGTGATGCAGACAATTAAACAAATTTGTTCTGTTTCTCAATGCTATCCACCTAGTCTTGATCAATTTAATTTGCACGGTCAAGAACTAGCAGGCTATTTGGAAAACTCTGGTTATCGATTGGGTGTCTATGATACTGCTATGCAAAACATAGGCTTACGTGTGCAATGGCGCATGTTTGGCTATGAAGACAAAGCGGCAGTTAACAGTCTGGCTTGGTACGGTAATTGGATTCCGGATAATTGCCTGATTTTCCTTACCCATCACGATCATTGTGCTGGGCTGGGAGCAGAAGACAATGCTACATCTACTGCTGTCATGATTGAATTGGCGCGTGTCGTTGGTGCTTACAAAGTGTGTTTCCTCTCTTGTGATTTGCAAGAACCTGGCAATAAAGGTTCGGGACATTTTGTGAGTAGACTGTCTGAAGACGAACGCAGAAAAATCAAGGCAGTGGTTGACCTTGAGTGCTTAGGTTCGGGCAAAGATTTGATCATCTCCACCCAAGTCGGAGAAGCGCTGAGCGACCCAGGCATGGTTGCTCAATTGCGTGAAATATCCAAACGTCAGGGTCATGAATTTGCTCTGACGAGTTATCCTTGTTTCTTTGCTAATCATATTCCTTTTGCTAAGGCTGGCTTTAAAACAGTCCAAATTACAAGTGGTGATTTGGATCATGTAGTGGATGCTGAAAATCTTGAGCAGGAAATGGCATTTCTGCGCTCAGGTGGTGTGCACGAAGGGGGCAGTGTTTTGCATTCTAAGAATGATTTGCCAGAATATCTTAAAAAACAAAACCTGCAAAAAATTGGCGATGTTCTAGTGGAATTTGTAAGAACACATTTTTCTGCTTGAATCTCGTTACCAAGGGAAACACATGTTTGAGTGGATGAATGTCGCTCACGCTACAGCAAAAAACTGTTCACGGAAAACTGAAGGAACAAATCATGCCCTCTCTTGCAAAACAAACCGATGAAGAATTGTTGGCACTGACCGCTTTCGACTTAAGAATTAACGATGATAATCAGATTTTTGCCACGAACGATGATTTGGCTCGCTTAGCTCAAGTGGGTATGCCCAAACTTGAGCGACTGGACATCGATGGCGATGACATTACTGATGCTGGACTAGCTCATATCGCCCAATTAACTTCACTGAAAATGTTATTCAGCATGTGCTCGTCTCTTACCGATGCCGGCATTTGCCATTTGGCAAAGCTGACTAATTTGGAAGAGATTATTTTGCAACGAGCACCGGGAATTACTGGCGAAAACTTTGCTTGGTTGGCAGCCTTGCCTTTGAAAAGACTATACTTGTCCGCCAGTGGAATCACCGACAAAGGCTTGAGCTCCATCGTAACCACATTTCCAAATCTTGATGCAATTTGCATTCCTGGCACGAATGTAAGCGATGACGGACTGGCTGCCCTCGCAAATCTAAACGGAGCCGGTCGCATCGTTGTAGGTAATGCTAATACCAGTGACAAAGGCATTCTTCATTTGTTGAAGCTTAAGAAAGCTCCTCGAATAGTCATGATTCCTATGAATTGTGATCATATTTCCATTGATGCCATGGACCAATTGAAGAGGCAATTTCCTCGCTGTACCTTTAGCGGTAAGAGGTGAAATCCAAGTCAAACGCTGAGATCAAAAATAAAGAAAGGGCTAGTCATGGTTTCTGCAATTGTTTATCCGCAAGCCAAGCAAATGAATCATGTAGATGATTATCATGGAACGCCGGTAGCTGATCCATATCGCTGGTTGGAAGACCCACATTCCGAAGATACCAGAGCATGGATCACTGCGGAAAACGAAGTAACGGAGCAGTATTTATCTGGAGTTGCCAGAGAAAGTCAGCTGGTTAAAAGGCGTTTGACTAAGATTTGGGATTATGAAAAATGTGGTTCTCCTGTTAAAAAGGGAGATCGTGTTTTTTACTATAAAAATGACGGTTTGCAAAATCATTCGGTGCTTTATGTTGTGGATCAACCCGGCGCAGAAGCACGAGTTTTGCTGGATCCAAATGAATTATCAGCTGATGGATCTATTTCGCTATCCAGTACCGCTATTGACACCGATGGTAATTTGCTTGCTTATGGCTTAAGTCGTTCTGGTTCAGATTGGCAAGAATGGCATGTACGTGATATCAATACCGGTCAAGATTTGCCGGACATTATTCATTGGGTAAAGTTTTCGAAGGCTGTGTGGAGAAAAGACGGTAAAGGATTTTTCTATAGCCGTTTTGACGAGCCCAATGATCAGACTAAGCATGAAGATGCTAATTACGGGCACAAGCTTTATTATCATCGAATTGGTACAGCGCAGTCGGAAGATGTGCTCATTTATCATCGTCCCGACAAAAAGAATTGGCTACTTGGTTGCCGGGTGACTGAAGAAGGACGGTATCTGCTCATAGCAGTTGATACTAAAGAAGCCAATGCTAATTTGCTGTTCTACAAAGACCTGAGCTGTGATGACTCGCCTATTGTTGAGCTTTTCAATAAAAATGATGCTCATTATAGTTGTGTTGGCAATGATGGAACATTGTTCTGGTTTGAGACAGACCTGGCTGCTCCTAGAGGTAGGTTGATCTCAATCGACATTGCTGAATCAACAGCCGACAATTTGAAAATTACCGAGGTAATTCCGCAAGCAGCTGAAACTCTGGAAGGAATTTCCTTTATAGGTAATAGATTTTTTGCTTTCTATTTGCAAGATGCACATACACAAATTAAAGAATTTTCTTTGGATGGCAAATTCACCAAAGAAATTCCTCTACCGGGTATTGGATCTGCTGGTGGCTTCGGTGGCAAACAAGGTGATATGGAAACATATTACACTTTTTCTGGCTATACCACCCCAGCCACTATATATCATTATGATATTGCTAGTGGCAAGAGTACGGTTTATTTCAAGCCAAACTTGTCTTTTGATACTAGCAAATACATAACCAAGTTGGTGTTCTATAAGAGCAAAGATGGTACGCGCATCCCGCTGTATATCACGTATCGCAAAGGGTTAAAGCGGAATGGCAAAAACGCTACATACCTTTATGGGTATGGTGGTTTTTCTATTTCCCAAACTCCTTCTTTTTCAATTAACCTTATTCCTTGGATGGACATGGGTGGCATATTTGCTGTTGCTTGTATTCGCGGTGGTGGCGAATATGGAGAAGAATGGCATCAGTCCGGAACCAAGCTGAGAAAACAAAATGTCTTTGATGACTTTATTGCTGCAGCTGAATGGCTGATTGAAAATAATTATACTTCTTCAGCAAAACTTGCCATCGGTGGTGGTAGCAATGGTGGTTTGTTGGTTGGTGCTTGCATGAACCAAAGACCAGAATTGTTCGGTGCTGCTTGTCCGTCCGTTGGTGTTATGGACATGTTGCGCTTTCACAAATTTACCATTGGCAGTGCTTGGCGCCGTGACTATGGTTGTGCGGATAACCCGGAAGAGTTTCGAGCCCTTTATGCTTATTCACCTTTGCATAATATTAAAGCTGGAACTCATTATCCGGCTACGTATGTTACTACTGCTGATCATGATGATCGCGTAGTGCCTGCCCATAGTTTCAAATTTACTGCTACATTGCAAGCTGCTCAAGCTGGAGCTGCTCCTTGTCTAATCAAGATTGAAACTAAAGCTGGTCATGGTGCTGGTAAGCCAACGACACAGATTATTGAAAGCTGTGCCGTTAAGTGGGCGTTTTTAGCCAAAGTTCTGCAAATTCCTAGTCACAAGCTCGAATCATTGAAAAGTTAGACTGAGCAGAAAAAATTGTACTGCGGGTGGAGATCCTGCGATGGCCAGACAAAGAGCAAGAACAGGAATCAGGAAGAGAAAGCCAACTGCAAATCAACTAGAATATCTTAAACTCCGGCTGGAAATTGAACAATACCAACTTGAGAATCATAGTCTTAGATCTCGCTTAGTCAAACGTGAAAGGCGTTCTTATACATTCATTGGCGAAGTGAATGAACGTAGAGTCAAACGATGCATGTATACGATGGGTCAATTGTCCTTGCTCTATCCTGGAGCGCCTCTGACTTTGAATATATGTTCTCCTGGTGGTGAGACAACAACTGGCTTGGCTTTGTACGATTATCTGATGCAATTGCGTTCTGCTGGGCATGAATTAACTACAGTAGCTCTTGGTTGGACTGCTTCTATGGGAGGTATTTTGTTGCAAGCGGGCAACAAACGTTTAATAGGAGCAAATGCTGTTTTTCACATTCATGAACCAGCCCAAATTTCGGAAGGCAGCCTGAGCGAGATTGAAGATGATATGCACAAAGCGCACATCATTGCCACTCGCCTTGCTGGGATTTTAGCTCATCGTTCTACACTAAGTGCTAGTCAGATCAAAAAGAAATGGAAAGGAAAAGACTGGTGGCTTGGTGCTGCTGATGCTGTTGAATTAGGTTTTGCTGATGAAGTAATTGGTATTTCTCCCAGCTCTTCAACAAAACCAAAAGCTGCTAAATAGAGAGGAACAGATGAGTCAAAGTGTTGAAATTGAACAAATCGTACGTAGCTAGAGCCATAAATTTATTGTTCATATCTTAAATGCTTATTGCTCCATGAAATGCACTGATACGCATTTCATGGAGCTTTTTTATTTTTATCCGGTAATACTATATGACATAGTTAAACGGACAATGCAACAACGACTTGGTCGGCGCTGATCTGATCAGGAATGATCTGATCAGCAGCGATCCGATCAGCAGCGATCCGATCAGCAGCAACCTGACCAGCAGCAACCTAGCTCGCAAAACAATTTGCGAAATCTGCACCATCATTCTCATCTTAGAGCTGCCTAGAACTCATGGATTAATTTGTCCTTTGACAATTGGGAATTTTCAAGCTGGCTGATTTTGTCAAGGTGACAATTTAATCCATGAAGCTGAGCACTTTGGGAGCAGGTAGGAACCAAGTGAACCAAGTGGAAACCAAGTGTGCTGGAATTGAACAGGTTGAAAAGATTGCATGCCTGCATGTCTGCATGTTTGCGGTTAAATTGCTGGAATTTGTGGCGCAGCACTGCCAGGCATAAGTCCAATCAAGCGTGGATCATCAGCAATTTCAATTTGTCTTTTGAATGGACGAAACCCAGAGCGAATGTAAAAACTGACTGCACTTGGATGATCATCATTGCAGGTATGGACCCACAAACGTTTTATTGGATGTGACCAAGCCATTTTCAAAGCTTGATTCATCAGCCAACGTCCTACACCTTTGCCGATAAGAGCATCAGTTAGTCCGAAATAGGCCAATTCGCATTCGCCAGGTTTACGAAAGTCTAGCTCTAGTATGCCTTCATCTTTGCCTTTATAACGTACTGAATAAATTTCTACTGCTGGATTATGAATAGCGCTAATCAAATCTTCTTTGCTTATTGTTAAACGACTAAACCATAAATATGGCTCACCAATGCGACGAAATAAAGTTAAATACCAATCTGGATCCGGTTGATTTATTTTTTGCAAAGTACATTCAGAAGCACAATAAGTACTTTCATCTTCTGTTTTTAAATTTGGACATTCAAACATTTCTAAACAAATAACCACGTTAGCAATTTTGCCAGGTGGAAGATCAAAATAGCCATTATTGAATTGCATAATAAATCTCGAAGAAAAGTAAATTAAAAGCCCAGCTTTTTAAAGCCAGGCCTTTAATTCTGTCTGCTTTTGTTTAATGTGTATAACTTGGAGCTACTGTTGCTACTCCTGGAGAGAGTGACATTGGTTGATCCAATGCAAACTGGACACGTGTTCCGCTAGATATTTTCACATCTTTGCCTTTACGCCAAAGATTGCTACCCAATCCAACAGCACCACCAGTTGCAACACCAGCTATTGCTCCAGCACCAACTGCACCAGCCACAATTGGAGCAAATATAATGCCCAACAATGTGCCACCAGCAGTCCAGGCAGCTGTACGAGCAACACCAGTTGCTACTGTTTTCTTAGTAGTCTGCCCTTTTAAATTACCTTGTTTATCTTGATTGATTTCACCTTCGGTAGGTTGATTAGCAGTAATCAAGGCTGACAAGGGAAAACGTGTGCCATCAGGAGTGATAGCAGAGGTTAATCGCATTGTGATTAATCCATTAGTTCCGGCATGTCCACTTTTATCTGCGGCAGTGATTTGTCCTTCGAGCGCAGTATTGGCTGGAAGTACTAAGTCATTACCTAAATACAGAGGAGCATATAGCTTCGCGTTAAATAAGTCGCCCGGTTTGGCAACGGCACTATCAATAGGACTTGTTAGTACTGCATCCAATGATGTTCCCGTTGGAACATAAGTGATGCGTCCTTGAAGTTGTTGACCGTTGTATGTTTGTGCTCCAACAGGCAATAAAAGACCCAGTGAAACAATACCTGCGACCACCATGGTCATGGGTGATCTTTTCATAGATATCTCCTTCTAGAAATACTCGCGTGATAGGACAACGATACCATATATGATGCAACTGAGACAATTTTGTTCCGCACCATGCCTTCATGGATGGTATCACTTTTAAAATTACAACTTATATCTTGGCAATTTCCAAAACTGAGATGAGCACAAGATGTCTATATAAAAGGTATTTGAAAAAGATATCACTGGTAATATCTTTTGGATAGTCGTACGCTGGGGTTATTATTGTTGGAACAGAGAATTAATAGGCTTGACAATTTTATTATGCTGCAAACAACTATTTTAGAAAAAGCGAAATCATTGCAAAAAGAACTTGTCTCAGTAAGAAGGACAATTCATCAATGTCCTGAACTTGCTTTTCAGGAAAAAAATACTGCTGCTTTTGTTTCTGATTACCTGAAAAAATTAGGCTTTGACGTAAAAACTAATATTGCCGGCACTGGTGTTGTTGCTGAAATTGGAAAAGGCCGAACAGTTGGAATTCGTGCAGATATGGATGCACTGCCTATTCAAGAGGAAAATAATTTTGATTATATTTCTAAAAATGAAAAGGTAATGCATGCTTGTGGACACGATGCTCACGTTGCTTGTGCATTGGGTGCTGCCACTCTTATTCATGATGCTATTCAAAAAGAAAAAAACGCAATTAATGGCAAAGTACGTTTTATTTTTCAACCTTCTGAAGAAAGTGTAAATGAAAAAGGCCAAACTGGCGCCATGCTCATGCTGCAAGAGGGAGCAGTCAATGATCTAGAAGCGCTATTTTCATTGCATGTTTATCCCGGACTAAAAACCGGAGCAATAGCTACAAAAAAAGAAGTATTGCTAGCTGCTTCTGATTCATTTCAAATTGCAATTAAAGGCAAAGGAAGTCATGGTGCATTTCCTGAATTAGGAATAGATGCTGTGCTACTTAGCGCAAATGTAATCGAAGCTATTCAAACTATTGTGTCGCGAAGAAAGTCGGCCGTTGAACCTTTAATCATTAGCATTGGTGGTGTGCGTAGCAAAACATTTGCGCCCAATATCATTGCTGAAGAAGTGGAATTAATTGGTACCGTTAGATATCTCAATAAAGACATGCATAAATTTGCTAAAGATGAAATTGCTAAAGCTTGTCAGGTTGCGACAGCCTTAGGCGGTGATTTTGAATTGAAATACAATCACGATACACCTGCGCTTTTTAATGATCCCCAGATCACTGAATTCTTAAAATCAACTGCTGCCGGTTTGTTGGGCAAAGAGAACGTTATAGACATCGATCCTCAATTTGGTTCTGATGACTTCAGTTATTTTTCTCAGAAAGTTCCATCTTGTTATTTTGCTTTAGGAGCAGAAATTGTAGGCGATCCTAAAAAATTGCATACAGCTGATTTTAATATTGACGAAAATTGTTTGCCAATTGGTACGGCTGTGCTAACCGAAGCAGCGTTGAGATTTTTGGCTAATCCTAAGAATTAAGAAGAACTAGGAATTAAGAAGAACTAGGAATTAACCAATTCAACTATTTCTTGCAAATCCATTCCCGCTAAACCCAAGTTACTAAGTTGTCGTCCTGAATTTTTTAGATCGTTCTTGCTTATTGCCTGGGCCAATTCTATTAATGATTCAGTTACCGGTAGAGCTATATGAGCAGTGCGAGCCAGCTGCACAAATAAAGTAAGATTTTCGCAAATGTCTTTAATCATTAACGCTTTTAATTCAGTCAATGGCATCTGACCAAATTTAGGATATGAAAAGACATTATTACTTTTAGTCGAAGAAACATTGTAAGCCTGGGCCAAAGATCGAATTTCAGATTTTACAGTTTCAATAGTTAATTTCACTGCTGGTGTTAAAACTGCCAATGGTGATTTAATCACTGATTTACTGGAAGCGAGCAGGGCGAATAAAGCTAATAATGGTCGAATAGTTTTTGACCAATCATAAAATGAACGTTCCAAAAGATTTGAAGAAGGTAATAATTGCACGCCAAAACTTCCGCCAAGATCTAACCCCGCGCGTGTTTCGTTGATGGTTCTTCCGCAAATACTAGTAGTATCTTGCATTCCAAATATATTTAAAGAATTGTTTTCAATAGTAGCTTGATCAAACAATTTGCCCGTTTCCAAAATGTTTACAGACAAATTTTGTTTTTTTTGTTTTTGCAATATTTGACCAAATTCCAGAGCAGCTCCAATTGGTGCATCAACAAGAACAATTGTTTGCCCTGTACTTAAATGGTTTGCTAAATCATGAGCAGCTGTATTAAAAGCAGCGTTGCCTCCAATGACGACTACAAACGGAGTATCTTTGACGGACTCTTTGAAACCCTTTTTAACAGATGCAAATAAAGGTAATTGAAACTCCTTGGCAACAATCCCTTCTTTGCTTCGAATTAAACAATGATTGGGAATTTTTTCGGCGCTGTCAGATTGCAAAACAACGCTATGCCCGGACAGCGTAAGCAATGCAGACAAAGCCAAGCTCTCTTTTGAGTTGTGGATTACACAAACAGAATAAGAACTTGCTTGAATAGATTGACTAGTAACAGAAGTTTGCATCTCAATTAATGCTTTCTAGTTAGCACGTTTAATATAATTGCTTACCAACTAAGCATAGTCTTTGTGTTGTAGCAAAACAACATTTGCTAACAAAGAATAAATGATTAACGGCAAGAATTAAGGTCGGTGTGTGTGGCGAAAATATTTTATGAACAAGATGCAAATTTAGAATTTCTTGCTAATGAATCGATTGGCGTGATTGGTTATGGCAATCAAGGAAGAGCGCATGCTCTTAATTTAAGAGACAGTGGTTTAACAGTTTGGGTTGGCACACGCGAGGGTGGTACTGGTCGTGCCCAAGCACAAAAAGATGGATTTGCTTTACATACAATAGAAGAAGTTGTAGGCAATTGTTCTCTGTTGTCGATTATGCTTCCTGATGAAGTAATTTCATCTGTTTATGAAAAATCGATTGAGCCGTATTTGCAATCTCGCAGTATTTTTGTTTTTGCCCATGGTTTTGCTTTTCACCATAAAATTATTTCTTTTCCTGATGATGCGGACATTTTGCTGGTTGCACCCACATCGCCCGGACGCTATGTCCGTACCTTATATATAGATGGGAGCGGTGCCCCTGCTTTGGTTGCAGTTGGGCAAGATGCTTCTGGTTTAGGACTTAATCGTTGCCTAGCTTACGCTAAAGGTATTGGGGCCACAAAGGCTGGTGCTATTGAGACCACATTTCATCAAGAGACAATTAATAATTTATTTTGTGAGCAAGCTGTTTTATGTGGAGGGATGCCAGAATTAATCAAGGCTAGTTTCGACACAATGGTAGAAAGAGGCTATCAGGAAGAATTAGCTTATATATTTTGTTTGCAAGAAGTACAATTAATTGCTGATTTGCTGGCAGTAAAAGGTGTGGATGGTATGCGAGCAGCCATATCCAATACAGCTAAATTTGGATCGGCTATAACAGGTCCAAAAATAATAAATTCAGCTACTAAAGCCACTTTACGAACTATGTTAGACAACATTGAAAATGGTAGCTTTGCCAAACAATTTCTAGACGATACCAAATTAGGATCACCAACTATAAAAGATATGCTTTCTTCGGAAAAACATTCACGAATTGCAAGAGTAGGTCGCTACTTGAGGGAACATCTTTCATTTTAATATGCATGTAAGCGGATTATATTATTACCCAATTAAATCATGTGCCGGCATTTCGCTTAACAACGCCGATATAAATCAACGCGGCATTCTTTTTGATCGCAATTGGTTGATAGTTGATCAACAAGGAAAATTTATTACCCAACGTCAAAACAAACGCATGGCTTTGATCAAACCGGAAGTCTTGGACAATGAATTATTGAAACTAAGTGCTGAAAAATATGGTTCAGTGACAAGTTCTGGAAGTAATGATGCCAAAGATATTTTGGAAGTTTTAATTTGGAAAGATAAATGTCTAGCCTTTGATGAGGGCAAGCCAGCTGCTGAGTGGCTAAGTAATTATTTGGAAACGCCATGTAAATTAGTAAGAATGTGCGAAGATTTTAAACGCAATGCTATTGCGAAAAATGAAAAATCTAAAGGCGTAGTTGGTTTTGCTGATGCTTATCCTTTTTTGATCATAAGTGAAGCTAGCCTAAATGATTTAAATAGCCGTCTTGATGAATCATTGCCTATGAATAGATTTCGTCCCAATATTGTTATAGCTGATTGTGAAGCCTATGCTGAAGATAAATGGCAACAAATTGTTATAAACAATGTCAATTTGGACGCAGCCGGTGGATGTAGTCGTTGCGTAATCACGACTATTAATCAAGAAACCATTGAGCGTGGGAAAGAGCCATTGTCCATGCTAGCAACATACAGACAATCTGATGAAGGTGTTATGTTTGGTCAAAATTATATAAATAGCAACGAAGGAGCAATTTCGCTAGGCGATAAAGTCTTAGTTAAGACCTAACGATCAAATTGTCTATCAAGCGTATATTCCCTAATTTAGCTGCCACCACAATTACAAAAGGCGGCGCATTTGTTTCAATAGGCTCAAGCGTATCGGTAGTACAAGCTTCTAAATATTGAACTTCAAAATCATTGGCTAGATTTGTTTTTCCCAAAGTTAAAGCATCTTTGACAGAAAGTCTATCGTTCAATATTTTGTCTTTCACTAAACAAAGGGTTTCGTATATTTGGGGGGCTAATTTACGCTGTTTTTCATCCAAATAAACATTACGAGAGCTAATTGCTAAGCCGTTCTTTTCGCGAGCGGTTGCGACAGGTATAATTTCTACTGGTAAATCCAAATCATCCACCATATTTTTTATTACTGTCAGTTGTTGAAAATCTTTTTCGCCAAAATATGATTTGTTCGGCTGAATTATATTGAACAATTTCAAAACAACAGTAGCAACACCGACAAAATGTCCTGGACGCACTAGGCCACAAAGTTTGTCAATCAAATGAGGAGGTGGTTCAACAATTGTGGTTCTATCGGCTTTTTGTTTGTAAATTTCTTGAATGCTTGGATGGAAAACGGCATCTACTCCTGCTTTTTGACAAAGCTCTAAATCCGCCTCAAAGGGGCGAGGATATTTATCAAAATCTTCATGAGGGCTAAATTGAGTAGGATTGACAAAAATTGAAACAATGACCCTTTGACAATCCTCTTTGGCCTTTTCGATCAAAGATAAATGTCCTTCATGCAATGCTCCCATAGTGGGTACAAAACCCCAAACAGTACCTTTTTCAGCACTATTGCGCCAATTGCGATATTCGGCAATCGTTTGAAAGACAGCAGTTTTACCTAGGCAATTTTGTTTCATAGCTTTTATTATCTCATTAAGCTGTCGGCTTCAGGCAGAGGCAAGCAATATTTGCGATAATGTTTTCATGACAACAATTTTAAAAAGCCACCTTATTATGAAACCATCCAAAAATATTCTTAAAGCTCTAGCCGTATTAGTTCTAGTCAGCATAAATCAGACAATGCCCACGGCATTTGCTGAGATCAAATCGACTGAGAAACATGTACAGACTAAAACGGTCCAACAAATAAGTGATCAAATTCTCGATGCTTATGGGGGAGCAGCCAAAGTTATTGAAGTTAATAAGACAGCTTATAGAAGTAAAGGCAAAGTCAATGTCAATTCCATTATTTCTGGTGCTTCCAACTCTTTTGATTGTGATCTTTTAAATCGAGACGACAAATTACGAATGGAAATGCCATTTCTTGGGCAGCCAATGATTACGGGCTATGACGGCAAAATAGGATGGACGCAATTTGGAGACTGGGTTTCAGCCAGTACGGACACAGCCACTAAAAGAATAGCTGATGAATTAAAGCATGGACTGTCTGCTCTAATTGGACTTACTGAAAAAGAATCAAAAGTGGAACTTCTGAATTCAAAAGTTGTTCAGAACAAATTATGCGACGGAATAAAAGTAACTTCCGCCCAAGGTGATACAACAAGTTTTTATGCTGATCCGAATACTCATTTAGTTCTGCGCAGCGAATTTATGGGTAGCGATCAAGAACAAGGTGTTCCAGCCTTACAAGCCATTGAATATTTTGATTATAGACTTATAGATGGTGTAATGACACCATTTAGACTTACTGAATATTGCGGCGATAAACTAATTTCCGAAACAATTCTAGCTAGCGTAGAAGTTACTAAAGAGGCTCCTGATACTTTGTTTCAAATGCCTCGCGAAACTGAAATTGCTCAATTGAAACAAGGAGCAGTGATAATTCCTTTTGAATACATTGGCAATGAAATAATGATTAACGTTGGTGTCAATAACGGCAAAGAATATAAATTCATTGTTGATACGGGAGCTAGTCAAAGCGTAATTGATAAATCAGTAGCGCAAACGTTGGGACCATATACCGTATCTACATTTTCAGTTACTGCCGGTTCCAGGGCAGTTCCACTCAGCTATACGAAACTATCATCTATGACTTTGGGGAGCATCACTCTCAGTGATATTCCTGCTTTGGTGAGCGATTTATCCGCCTTTTCAGCTGCTGTTGGGGAAAAACCGGCTGGTTTAATTGGCGCCAATATTTTGCGTCGTTTTTTAGTGACCATAAATTACGATCAAAAGAAATTGATTTTGGCAGATCCTCATCAGGTAGAAGTGCCGGAAGGTGCATTTGTCATTCCCACATCGCCAGTTTTTGGTGCTAGTGCTTTAGTGGTGAGTGGTAAACTCAACAATAAAACTAATTTGAATTTTCTAGTTGATACCGGTGCTGCATTCAATAATTTGCCTAAGTCATTAGCTAAACCGTACTCGGCTGGTAGCATTTTACCGGTCGGACAGATATATGGCTTGGACGGACAAAAAATTGATATTGGATCGGTAAAACTGAATACTCTAAAACTAGGCTCTTTGACCATCCAAGATCCAGTTTTTGCTATTTCTCCAGATCAGGTAAATGGAGCCGCCGCTACGGGGCTCTTTAGTGCCGGTGCTATGGGAATTTTGGGAAATCCTCTCTGGAGTCAATTCAATCTGACGATAGATTATCGCAATGAGCGTTTGATTTTGGCTTTAGCTAAAGAAAAAGAAAAAGTTATGGCTGTGTCAAACAAAATCAACGAAATTGATCGAAAATATTTGATGAGCAAAGACTTTACTCAAGCAGTTTCCGAGTATGAAAAAGTAAGAAAAGATTCGCAAGAGCAAGGTGACAAATCTGGAGAAGCCTTAGCAATGGCTCGGCAGGCAGCCTGTTATGTGGATAAATATAATAAAACGCATACCTTGCAATTTGCTGAACAGGCTGCGCAAATCTATCAACAAGCAAGCACATTAGCCGCTCAAGGACAAAACAAAGAAATAGAAGGACGTGTTCTGGCTGCTTGGGCTTTTCTATATTTGGAAGCACCACGAAATGCGCAAGACATCATTGCTGCTCAAATGCTGATAGCCAAAGCAGTTTCTAAAGCGCCGATGGAAGCAAGTATTTATGCTGCTTTCGGTGAAGTGATGTTGAAAATGAAAAAGAATGATTTAGCCAAAAAATTCATCGATCAAGCTTTGATGTTAGATCCATCTAATTGGCAAGCTCTTTGGTCCAAATATCGTTTGTGTGAAAATTCCGGAACAGGACAAGAAAAGAAATTAGTTATGGCTCAATTGGAACAATATTATCCGGGCTTTCCTGATGTGGAATTGATGCAAAAATTGAACAGTATTAAGTCCACACCGGCTACTTCTGGGCAAGCTAAATCAGCTCAACCTAAGACCAAGTCAGCTCCGGCAAAATCCAAAAAGCGCAATTAACTACTGCCTTGAATAACTTGAAATGACAATGAACCAAGGTCTTGTCCGTCTATGGACAATATAACGTCGTACATGCCTTCTTCTTGGAAGACTAAGCCGCTGAAAGCGCTGATCACTTTGTGGGTCATATTGCGATTAGGCAAGGGTTCAACTTTAGCCGCCGGCGACATGGCAATTATTTGAGAGCGCCTATCTGTAATTTTAAATTGGTAAGTGAATTCGTAGTGTGAGCCGGTGGTTTGAGCAAAAGCAAAAACCAGAGGTACTACCGCTGGAAAGCTTTGTACAGTCATTGCATTATAGATATTGATACAAGAAATGGCATCCCGCCTAAGAACATCTTGCAATATGCGCTCGCATAAAATTATGCCAATTAGTTTAGGTAATTCCGGTTTTTCGCTCATAATATCTACAGTGGTAATGGACAGATTATAAATGATTGACTTGGACGAACTCACATTTGCTCAAACATTCTTTCTATTCTGGGCTTTAGCCTTGGCCTTGTTTTGGTTTTGTTGGTGGTTTGATATGCATTACCAATTCTGGTTGTCATGACAGTATCTAGTTGTCAGGCGAAATGCGTATGTTTGCGCAACTAAGCTAAGCATTGCAGAAGATTTTCAACGAAATAATTGCAAAAAAATTGCTCATCTCTTAAGAGGGCAATTGTTCAAACGCAGCTCGTAACTGCGGAAAACAAATAATGGTGTGATCATTTAAATCTTGACAGCGTTGATTTTGGGGGACAATATCAATTAAGTTAAGGCCACTTATTGATCCACTTGTGATCTATTTACAAATAATCTTAAAACCTAAGTAGTAACTATTACTTTCTATATTTAAATCTCTTTTTGACGAGAGTTATTTTATACCTCTCTTTAATAGAACAAAAATCTCGTTTCCAAACTTTTGTTTTTAAGCCGCGACTAAAACAGGAGAGTTGGTATGATTGGGCGCCTTGTGTCCAACACAGTGAGCGAAACAAGTATGTTTCGTTCACTAAGAAACCCACGTTACCGAATTTATTGGTGTGGGCAATTGATTTCATTGACCGGGACATGGATGCAGACTGTAGCAATGATGTGGATTAGCTACAGCTTAACTCACTCGGCTTTTGTATTAGGGGTAGTTGGTTTTGCTGGCAGCATGCCTGTATTGCTTTTTAGTCTTGTGGGTGGAATGTTAGCCGATCGCTTTTCCCGGCGAAGAATATTACTCATTACTCAAACAACCGAAATGTTACTAGCAATTGTTTTGGCTGCCTTGATTGGCAGTGGGCAATTGACAGTAACCTGGTTGATTATCCTTTCTGTCTTACAAGGCATAGTGAATTCTTTCGACTTACCTGCTCGCCAGCCATTTGTTTATGACTTAGTGCAAGGCGCAGACGTTTTCAATGCGGTTAGCTTGAGCTCACTGACATTCAATACCACTCGCCTAGTAGGACCGGCTCTTGGCGCAGTACTCATGTATTTCTTTGGTGAGGTGAGCTGTTTTGTTTTCAATGCTCTGAGTTTTTTCGCTGCTAACACGGCGGTGTATTATCTAAAACCTTTGGCTCATCAGGTGTCAGCTGCTAAAAAGAAAGAAGTTCAACCAACCATTCGCGCTGGTTTGAAAGTTTCTTTTGGTACCCCGTCCATCCGCAGCCTTCTCATTCTCACGGCATTCACTGGTTTCTTTGCTTTTCAATTAACTATGCTCTTGCCTCTATTCATCGACACCATTTTTCATAAAGATGGTGGCTTCTGGTTGAGCATATTGCAATCGACCATTGGTGCTGGCTCGGTAACTGGTTCTCTGGCTTTGGCAAAGTGGGGCAAAGCTGAATTAGCTCACACCATAATTGCTGCTTCTAGTTTTGCTGCCGCTGTAGTTCTTTTGATGTGGGCATTGGCATCCAGTTTTGCTGTGGTCTGCATCTTGCAAGTTTTGGTTGGACTTTTATTCAGTTTGCAGTTGAATAGCACTAATTCGCAAATACAAATTTTGGCACCGGAAGGTTTTCGTGGGCGTGTGGCTGGCATATACACTCTCATCCTGATTGGTTCGGTGCCTTTTGGCAATCTGATCATTAGTTATTTGGCTGAGATCTTGGGAGCCAGAATTGCTTTGGGTACTTGTGCCACCGCCTGTTTGTTTGCAGCCACTTATTACATCTTCTATGGTAAAGGGACAAGCCATGAGTAAGAAAAAGAAAAGACTGACACCCAGCGTCGGGCACGACTACACCGTGGCAGACAACGGTGTTATTCTCGTCAGCCGACAGTATTCTAATTTGATTGCTCCGTATGAGGAGGAAGTAATTCCTGATTATTTGGGTTTGGTGGATCATTCCTTCGCCATACCCAAGAAAAGGGACTACGAAAAACGACTTAACGAACAAGAAAACGAGTTTAATAAGCTTGTTCGTGAACTAGAGGATATGCAACGAGCTTTAATCTTTGTCTTACAGGGCAGAGATGGTGCTGGCAAAAGCGGTGGAGCTACTCGCATCGAAGAAGCGCTTGGATATGATGCCAAAATCTTCTTGCGTGTTCCTATTGGTCCGCCTAATTGCGAAGAACAAGTGCATGGCTATTTGCATCGTTTTCAACGCTATCAGCGCATGCCTGCCTTTGGACAAGTCAGAGTCTTTGATAGAGGTTGGCCAGAACGAATGCTGGTTGAACCGGTAATGAAATTGACTAAGCGCCGCGATGTTGAAAAATCATTTGCCGAAATTCGTGCTTATGAATGGTTGCTGGTTAGGCAAGGCGCAATTTTGGTTAAAGTCTGGATGGACATTACTAAAGACACTCAAGAAAAACGTTTTGCCGACCGTAAGAAAGAACATCCTGAAAAACTGAGTGACTCAGACATTGTTGCTCGTGCTCATTGGGATGATTATACGGTGGCTGCTAATGAAATGTTTCATCGTACCAGTACTCCATTTGCTCCCTGGCATATTGTTTCCAGTGAAGACAAACGGTATAGCCGTGTTGCTTTGCTTGAACTGGCTAATCGAGCCATGAAAAATGCAAAAGAAGAAAAGGACACAATTGCAGCATTGCTGCAATAGGAGGATAGCTATGGCTGGCATTACAGTGACGACAGTAGCCAATGTCAAATATCCTTATCGACATACCATTTCTACCCGTGGGCACAACGTAAAATCCGATGTGCCGATCAAGAACAAGGGTAGTGACAAAGGCATGACACCGCACGAGCTAGCTCTCGGTGCTTTGGCTACATGCACTTCGATGAAGATTATTCACCACGCCCGGATGAATCAATTTGACTTAACTGGCGTTGAAATTGCGGTATCGGAAAGCCAATCTGTAAGTACTGTTGCTGGATCTCCCAAGAAAAAGTCAAATATTCAGCTGGCCATTACATTGACCGGCAAATTGACGGACGAGCAAGTTGATGCTCTGAAAGCTTTGGGGGATTGTCCTGTGCACGAACTCTTCATGATGGAAAAGACCATCACTCGTAATTACGAATTCGTTTCTACAGCAAAGTAAATTTTGTGCCGACAAACTCAAATAATTTTCTAGCCGAAAGCGTTCTGTGTTTTCGGTATGAAAGGATGAAACATGAACCCTTCGGTATCGCCAAAATGTTCTGATTTTGCAAAACAAGCATCTTTGCTTACTTTCTTCTTTGGTTTGGCTTATTTTTGTCAACACTTTGCTCAAACACAAAGTGCACTTTTGTCTCAGCCTTTGACTTATTATTGCAAGCAACTCTTGGGTTGGGGACCTAAAGAAATGGAAATTTTCCTTAGTGTTCTCATTATTCCCTGGACCATCAAGCCTGTTTATGGTTTAGTGAGCGATTTCATACCGCTCTTTGGATATAGGCGCAAGAGTTATTTGCTTATTCTCAACACCGTTGCCTCTCTGGGTTTTCTAGTGATTTGTGGCGTATCACACCTGGAGATCATTCGTGTTGCTTTAGTGCTGATTGCATTCAGTACTGCTGCTTCCGATGTTTTGGTTGATGGATTAATGGTTGAGCTTGGGAAGAAAACAGGTATGACAGCAAAATTCCAAAGTCAGCAATGGCTTTGGTTCAACATTGCTGCTGTTATGACTGCTTTAGCTGGTGGTTATTTGTGCGAGTGGTTTAGTCCAGCTCCTGCTCTTAGAATTGCTTCTGCCATCACCGTTCTTGCTCCGGCCGTTATGCTGGTAGCAACTTGGTTCTGTGTCTATGAAGACAGGAGTCGAGTGAATATCACGGAGCTAAAAGAGACTGGACGTAATTTGTTGCTATCGCTAAAATCAAAGACACTCTGGCTGGTGGCGGCATTTCTCGCTTTCTGGCAATTCAGCCCTTCCTTTGGTAGTCCACTTTATTATCATCAAACTGACATTTTGCACTTTGATCAAAAATTCATTGGGCAGTTGACAGCCATCACTTGCGCCGGTTCGGTAGCGGGTGTCTTGATTTATAAACGTTGGTTTGTTGATCGTTTCTCTACTAAGAAACTTATGTATATCAGCTTGGTAGGCGGTGTCATCAGTACCTTGCTGTATTTGTTTTTGGTTGATCCTAGTACCACTGGTGGAGCAACTGCCGCCATCATTATCTCAGTTATCACTGGTGTCACTAATGTTTTTGCTTTCTTGACCACACTCACTATGGCAGCAGAAGTTTGTCCGAAGCGAGTGGAAGCATTGACGTTTTCTGTCTTGATGTCTGTTTTCAATTTGTCTACTCGCGCTAGTATTTTGGCTGGTGCCTACATGTTTGAAGACTGGTTCAACAATCGCATTGGTCCGCTGATTTTAATTTCTGCTGCTTTTACTTTTGCTTGTTTCTTCATCTTGCCTTTTATGCCTGACTTGCATGGCAAGTCGAAAGAAGAATCTGAAGAAAGTAATTAAGTAAGACTTGCACACACAGGAGGTGAGACATGGTAACCAAAGCTGAGGTTGCTCAACAATTTGGTAAACAAGCAGCACATTATGCTACTAGCGTCGGTCATGCTAAAGGTGATGATCTTGCATTAGTTGTTGGTTTGGCCAATACCACTAAAGCCATGACTGTTTTGGATATTGCTACCGGCGCAGGACATACTGCCTGCGCCATAGCGCCTAATGCTGCCATAGTAATGGCTACTGATTTAGCACCGCAAATGGTTTGCCAAGCTGAACAGTTAGCCAAACAAAAGAATTTGGACAATGTTGTTTGCCAACAAATGGATGCTGAAGAACTTGGCTATCAAAATGAACTATTTCATGTTGTTACTTGCCGCATTGCTCCTCATCACTTTATCAATGTGAGAAAAGCTGTGTGCGAAGTAGCCCGTGTGCTTAAAATGGGAGGAGCATTTGTTCTGGAGGACAATATCTCGCCTGCTATTCCCCGCTTGGACTCCTTTATCAATCTCATTGAACGTTTGCGAGACCCCACCCATGTGCGATCTTATCGTCGGCAAGAGTGGTTTCAATTCTTACAAGAAGCTGGACTAAAAGTTGTTTATAAGCGCAATTATCGCAAGAAGCAAGACATTGCCAAATGGATTGAAATTTCCGGTATTAGTGCTGAACAAGCAAGTCTTGTTTATTTAGCATTTGATTGTGCTGCCGATGATGTACGTCGACATTTCCGTATTGAGTACGATGCGCATGGGAAAGCCATTAGCTTCACGGACAACAAAATAATTCTGCGAGCTTTGAAAAAGTAAGGGCAGTATTTAATACATTCAAACAAAAACGAGGACACAATCATGGCTACAGTATGGTCTTTGACCTTGCTTAGTGTGGCGGCAGTTAGCTTGGCATCACTGCTGGGAGTCTTTGCTTTGCCACGCAATGAAGTGAAAGCTCAAAAAATAAATCATTTCCTGATTAGTATGGCTGCTGGTGCCATGCTGGGAAACGCCTTTATTTATCTTTTGCCTGAGTCATTTGAAGAATTGTCTGGACAAAAGGCAGCGTTCTTGGTGCTCATTGGAATATTTGGCTGCTTCAGTTTGGAAAAATTGTTGCATGCTGATCATTGGCATGGTCATGACTGTGATCATGCTCATGACCATGATAATCAAGTTCATCCCATTGGCTATCTAAGCTTGGTAGCTGATGGTTTGGAAAATTTCATTGATGGTATTGTGATCGGCTCGGCATTTTCGGTCAGCATTCCAGTCGGGATTGCTTCCGCCTTATCGGTAGTCTTGCACGAAATTCCACTCGAGATGGGTGACTTTGCTGTGCTAACTCATGCTGGTATACCTCGACGGAAAGCCATACTCTATAATTTTGCTTCGGCTTGGCTCTCAGGACTGGGAGCAGTTCTTACATTGTCGCTGGGCGCTTGGATTGAATCATTACCGACGATTATGATTCCACTGGCAGCTGGGGCAATTATTTACATGGCTTTGGCTGGGCTAGTCCCGCAATTGCACAAATATCGTGGAAGAGCAGTAGCTGTTACACAATTGCTCGCCATGATGATCGGCGTGTTGTTTATGTTGTTGATGGTTTTCTTTGAATAAAACAAAACGTTGAGAATAAAGATATTGCATGCAAAATAAGACTTAGAACTAGCCACTCTAAGTCTTATTCTCCTTTAACCCGGTCTATTCATACATATAGTATGACAAGGTGAAAAAACGGTGAAATGCGGTTGATAAGCGGGAGTTGGATGAT
>JAUKWB010029396.1:0-45206 GCA_032356145.1 Mastocarpus papillatus | reverse complement strand
CACACACAGCATAGCTGTCAGGAGATATTCGCTAACTGATTGTCATTGGATACCTCCTCGCGCTTTCTTGGCGCACTGCCACACAGATAAAAACTAGTGAGCTTCATAACCGGCTTGATGATTTCTATTGTTTTTCCATCTTTGCCATTTTTCGTATATGAAGAGGTAGCGAGGCGTCCCATAACTGCAACTTCACGTCCTTTGGTGATAGTTGCTATGACTTTATCACCAACTTCGTTCCAAGCTTCAACATCTATCCACATCGGCTTAGATGTATTATTGCTTGAAGAAAATTCTTTCACTGCAATGCTGAATTTTGCAAGCTTATTATTGCTGGTGGCAAAGTTTTTGACTTGTGGATTTTCACCAACATGTCCAATTAGTGTAAGGTAGTTATTCATATCTGTTTTCCTCCAATGGAAAGTGTCTTGATGCCACAAGAGAAGCAGGAGTGGTTACACCGCGAAGCGCCTGCTAACCAGGTCAATGGGTGGCAACGCCACCGCAAGGTTTGCCCATTGCCGGGTTTGCAGGTCATGCTAGCTTGAGCATTAATAGACACGTCCAGGAGGAGCAGAAATGTATACATTTATACTTTGGACTAACAGAAAATACAGTCAAATACAAACTAGAAATTTATTGGTGCATTGCTTATGATTACAGCATTGTTGTATGGATATAGATGAAGAAATAATATTTTGGATTTAGTGGAGTAATGCTATGAGGCTGAACAAGTGAAGATAATAGTTCTACTTGCTATGTCAACGCCCTTTCTTATTCCTGCTTATGGGCAAAGCGCCGAGACTTATAACAACAGAGGAATAAATTATGGTAAGACTGGACAATATCAGAAGGCAATTGAATGCTTTTCAAAAGCTATTGTGCTAGATCCAAAATTCAGAGAAGCATATGTAAACCGTGCTCTGGCAAATAAAAAGTCTGGACAATATCTAAATGATATTAGAGACTGCACTGTCGCTATTAAGCTCAATCCATATAACTCAAAACAATATTATGAAAGAGCTTGGGCATACGGAAAGCTTAGTCAGCATAAACAAGAAATAGAAGATTATTCTATGTGTATTAAGCTAGATCCGCAGAATGAGAACGCATATAATAATCGAGGAATAGCTCACGCCATTTTGAAACAATATTCTGAAGCGAATACTGATTTTTCAAGAGCAATTCAATTGAATCCTAAATGCGCTGAAATCTATCGGAATAGAGCTAGAGTTTATAAGCGTTTAAATTATCTAGTTCAAGCCAAACAAGACTTTCAGCAAGCTCAAAGGTTGGAAAAGACATATGACAAAGCTCAAAGGTGAATACAGGCTTAATTTAAATAAGGTGGCAAAAACCGAACATCATGAGTATATGTTTAAACTGGCAATAGCCTTAAATGATTTTTTATCGGTACAAACTTTGAATAAGAGTTTGACAATATCAAAAAGTAGAATTCTAAGAAAGATTAGAATCTCAGTAGAAAACTATCTTTTGAGACTTGCGCAAGCTCATATTTATAGCGCATATGAAGCTTTTGTTATGCGGATACAACCAACGAGGAAATTTCCAAAAGGACAAGAACCTGTTTATGCTTATATTTGTAAAAATCATAAATCAAAGCAATTCTTTGAACAAATGCAAACCATTATGAAAGACCCTTTTTTTAATACCGTAAGAACACTTCGCAATACTTTTGTATTTCACTACAATAGCGAAAAGCTAAGTAAAGCTACTGCAAGCGTTGTAAAAAGGTTAATAGAAGAGATAAAACAAGGATATGATAGTAAGGACGTTAACTTGATTTTGCGAACAAGCAATTCTGACAACTGCAGATTTGTATTTGCAGATGAAATAATGAATATAGCAAATCAAATGTACTTACCCAAAAGCAAACCAAATAATCCTGAGGCACAAATAGTCGATTACCGTATTTTTTTAATGACCGCAGCAACAGTATTTAGAAATTTTGCCGAGGAAACACTTTTGTTTTGGGTAGTTGAGAATAAACTACAGGATTTTCACAAGTAACAAGCGGTCAATATTAAATTCCAAAGAAACTACTATGATTGGATGTATATCTTTTTTGTTTAATATTTCAACAGTCCAATACTTTTGTTTAGTATAAGTAAATGGTTTTGCAAGTGCAAGTAACCGGACTAGATATAGCAATCGTTTCCAGTTCCTCTTGATTAGACAAAACAGTCACTTTGTCTACTTCGCATTGACTCACTGAAACCGTCACCCTGACAACGGCGTTGCCTCAAGTAAAATCACACCCCGAAACCATTCAGGGAAGGGGTCCAATGAGGCAAGAAAAAATGAGCTTACAGTCCAAACGAGAACTTTTGGCCGCTCTGAAAGACGCATACTCCAATGCCACCTACGGCGAAAAGAACCGGCTTCTGGATGGCTTTCAGACTGCCACCGGGTACAGCCGCAAGCACGCGATCAGACTCATGCGAAGCGCAGAGGCACCGCAGAAGAAGCAACGAGCTGCTCGAATTACTCCATACAATCAAGTGGTAAAGAGCGCTCTGTCAACCATTTGGCAAGCGGCAGGCTGCATTTGCGCCAAGCGATTGGTTCCCTTCTTGCCCGAGTTAATTGCCGCATTGGAAAGGTGCGATCACATCTGCCCCACGCCTGAGGTCAGAGACGGGCTTCTGAAGATGAGCCCAGCTACTGCTGACCGGCTTCTTAGGTCCGAGCGGCAGCGGCTTGGAAGATCAATGAGCATGACTCGTCCTGGCGCTTTCTTAAGACGGCAAATCGCAGTAAGGACTTTCGCCCAATGGGATGATGCGATTCTGGGATTCTTTGAAGCTGATTTGGTCGCTCACAACGGTGGAAATCAGCATGGGCAGTTCATCCATACGTTGACCCTGACGGACATTTACTCCGGGTGGACGGAGTGCATGCCACTAATTCGGAAAAGCGATGATGAGGTGGTCAAAGCAATCGTCAAAGTCCAGGAGCGGTTTCCCATGCGGTTAGTCGGGCTGGACACAGACAACGGCAGCGAGTTCATTAACCATAATCTTTCTGATTACTGCAAGCGCGAAAACATCAAATTCACCAGGTCGAGGGTGTTCAAGTCGAACGATCAGTGCCGTGTAGAGGAGAAGAATGGATCAGTTGTTCGTCGCTTCGTAGGCTATAGGCGCCTGGAGGGTGATTACTTGCACTGGCTCATGAATGAACTGTACAAGCTAACCAGCCTGTATGTGAATTACTTTCAGCCGTCATGCAAGCTTCAGAGCAAAGAGCGTGAAGGTGGACATGTCACCAAACGATACGACAAGGCGCGGACACCGTGCCAGAGGCTGTTGGAAATAGATGGTGGTGAGGAAAGGAAGGAAATGCTCCGCACTACTTTCCTGAAGCTGAACCCAGTAGATCTGCTCACCCGCATACAATCACTGCAAGCAAAAATTGAGGAGACTACCAATCAAATATTGCGCTTGCCACCATCGACAGCGATTTCCGAGAGCGAAAAGCTCATCCTTCAGGCTAAAGAAAGAAAAGCAAAGCCGGCGATAGAGCCAGTGACGTCACCAAAGACCGGACGCAAATCCATCGTCTCTGAGGAAGTTGCTCGCGTGATTAGTTTCTTTCTGCACCACGACCCTTCCATGACAGCAACCACACTGTTGCCTTTGCTGGATAAACGCTATCCTGGGAAATACAAAAAAAGCAATGGGCTACTTTGGCAAGGCAGATACGCAAATGGCGTGCACAGCATCCGGAGTACAGCCGCTTCTACCCGAAGACCTTCCTGTACACCGACGATGGAACAATACATTGTCAGGGTGATATTTTTAGTGAGGCAACGATGTTGTAAGGGTTAGCTTTTTAATTGAGGCAATACGAACTAGTCCGATATGACAACCGGCAATAGTGGCTTATAAGCTGTAGTCTTCGCCATGTTATTTGGACTGGGAAAATCCGGACACAAAGTAGTATGTCCGCTGATCAGTAAAGGTCAGCAAGCAGACCTGAATTTTTGAGGCATATGGCAGCGTATCATGAAGTAGTTGTGAGCATGGATGCGCACGCTGTTTCATTTATCGAATCGCTCTGGTAACTCGTAGTCCGTTAGCCACCGCTAACAGCTCTGAGACTTCATGAAAGATCACAGCTATAGCTACCGTAATCAACCCAAACAAGGCGGTCGGAATCAATATAGCCAGGAGAGCTAAGGAGAAGACAATGTTTTGTTTGCTGATTGTCTGCGCTTTTTGCCCTAGCCGGATCGCATAGACAACCTTGGTCAAATCGTCTCCCATGAGAGCTGTATCGGCCGCTTCTATCGCTGCATCTGTGCCGGCTGCTCCCATGGCAATGCCGACAGTCGCTAGTTCTTCGATACCAGAGATTTTGTCTTCTGGCTTCAGCTCGGCGCGCACATCTTCGATATTAAGCTCCTGCGCAATCGCGTGAGCGACACGCTGATTGTCACCAGTAAGCATCGCCACTTTCATTCCCAGCTTATGCAAGTCTGCCACCACTTGCTTGGCTTCTGGACGAATCGCATCCTTGATTGCAATCAGACCGAGAATCTTCTCTTCGGTTCCTACCAGCACAACTGTTTTGCCTTCATCGGATAATCGCTTCGTCTCGGAATTCGGTTCAATTCCCATGTCTTCAAATAGCTTCGGCTTACCCAGATAAAAAAGTTCCTCTCCAATCCGGCCCTGCACTCCTGCACCAGTGAGCGAACGAAAATCTTTCACGATTGCTGTTTCTATGTTCATTTCAGCCGCTTTGGATACGACCGCTGCAGCCAATGGATGTGTCGATGATGTTTCTAAACTGGAGGCTACCTTCATCAGCTCTTGCTCGTCTCTGTTGAGAGAAACAACATCTGTCACTTGAGGTTTACCGACAGTCAGTGTGCCGGTTTTATCAAAGGCAACGCCTTTCAGCTTGCCGAGATTATGGCTATAGCACCATTAGTGATGCATGTTACGACCTGCTCGTGGCACAATTTAGTGGAGATAAAGACGGGTCTGCCACCGGCGCGAACCAATACAGCACCATCATGTAATATCAAATGATCATCGTTGGTTTCAGAGAAAGAGGCATTTACCGTTGGCATAAACATCGGTTCGACATGTTTTGTGCCTAGGGGCGCGATTTTCTCAACTCTTCCGAACTGTTTCCTTGGGTCTTTACTGACCTCGACCGTTGAAGCAGGCAGGCTAGCCTGGGAGTCCTTAGCGAAGGGAGTCCAATGAGCTGTAAACTCGAAGCGCTTGTCTTTGGACATCAGCACTGCCAGCTCGTCCTTAGTCAAAGGCTTTTCTGGCTCCAGTTGATTAGCGTTAGGACCGGCATGAAAACCAGTTACGTCAGTCGGCAATATGGTACTAGGGGGAGTAGCTAAAGGAAGCTGAAAGGCAGGTGGAGGCGCAGTTATTGCAGGAACTACTGGAGCAGCGGTTGGTAGGGCATTTACAGGAATAGGAAATCCATCATCATTGTCGGTCCCGTCGTGATGTGCATAGGATACTAACGTAAAGGCTGTGGAACAAGTAAGCGAAGCGACAAGGAACAATTTAAACATCATAAGCTCCTAACAACAGGGACAACTTTGGGGTAACGCAAAACAGTTTGATTCCGAGGATTTGCCGAGCGTGTAGCTGCCGGGCTACTCTTCCATTAACTAGTTCCATGATCTATTTGGCCACCATGTCGAGGATTAGCAGAACCAGGAAGCCCGAGAAGAAGCTAGCCGTGTGGACTGGGGTTTCCTTTTCTTCGTGCGCTTCTACGAGCAGTTCCTCAGTCACAAGAAAGAGCAATGCTGACAAACCAAATGAGAGGACAATCTCTAGATTGCCACCGCTCAATTGCCGCAGGACTGTTATACCTACAATGCTGGCGATCGTGAACAAGCTTGATAGCGCGATAATGAG
Source organism: Mastocarpus papillatus (assembly GCA_032356145.1). Lineage (NCBI taxonomy): Eukaryota > Rhodophyta > Florideophyceae > Gigartinales > Phyllophoraceae > Mastocarpus > Mastocarpus papillatus. The sequence goes on along the minus strand of JAUKWB010029396.1, from coordinate 39,285 downwards.
GGCAGAAATTTTCATCTTGGTCAGACGCTGTTTCCGTAAGCTTGCGCTTGTCGCCAATCCGAGGGCAAAAAGTTCCACCGAAAGAGCCAGTGTAAGCATGGAACCAACGGAGCCTCCGGATGCAAATCCGATGCCGAGAAGTAAACCGTCGACAGAAATATCGACTGCAATACCGAATAGCAGACCAGTGGGCAAGCGGGTTGGTTGTAGCTCTTCCTGCGCCTTCTCAGCGTGTCTACTCAGAACACGCAAGGCTAACATGGTAGCAATGCCGGCAGTGAAGCCGATTATGATTTCGATTGGCGCATGTCTTTTGATAATGTCTGGCAGTAGCTCAACTGATACGACAGAGAAAACCACACCCGCAGCAAAGTGGAGTATGATGCTGCGCGCTGCACTACCAGGAAGTCGCACGAATGCTGCCAACCCGCCTACAACCATAGCGGCAGTTGGCATTAATGCCCAAGCAAATACTTTGAAGATCGGTTCCAAATCGATTATTCCCTCTGCCGCATCTTAAGCACCATGTTCTTCCTCTTTGTGATCGTGTTTTTTCGCAACGTTCTTTTTCCAGCCAGGCAAGTGGTGTGCCGCAAGGATGGAGAACGTGATAACCGCTGTAAGCGTGCTGACTATGTACATGCCAAATGCCATCGCTAAACCGACCGCTGCGGTTGTCCACAGTGTTGCAGCAGTAGTGAGTCCTGTTGCGCGTCCTTGCTCTCTCATTATGAGACCAGCCCCTATGAAACCAATGCCTGAAACAACTTGAGCAGCAATTCGTGTATCGATTTGATTCCCGGCTGTGGCGTGCATCGAGATCAATCCAAATGAAGATGCGCCCAGCGCTACGGCGGCATATGTACGAACACCAGCATCTTGTCCGTGTTGTTCACGTTCCCAACCAATCAAAGCACCTAGCGAGGCAGCAAGAAGTGTCCGCAATATCATCAACATTTCCAGTTGCCAGTCCATTATCAATTTCCTCTCTGTGTAAATTTCGTAGAAGCTGCTGAATTGAGCTTCAGCCAGTCCCTCAGGAGATAAAGTCTGTCGGTCTCCAACTGATACATCATCGGAACGATATTCAATCCTCGAAAAGCGTGGCTGAGTCGGGTGGCTTCGCTTAAGACAAAGTCAATTTCGCTATTGATTTCTTTGCTGCGGCGATTTTCGTCAAAGAACCGAGTGGCATCATCAAGCGGCCATCCATGCTCTTCAACTAGCGTATTGATAAAGTCGTCCCTTAGGATGTCAGTGTTCGCCATTGCACAATGATTGTGCGCTATCAAGGCCATGTGCTTGACGCCTTTGGAAGCGGCCAAAGCGATGGCAAATTCAGCACCGTCCATATTTGCTCCCTCACGCCGCAAGACGTAAGCCCATTCTTTGGGCAAATCCAGAGATTTCCGGTAATCAACGCACATGCCGATAACCAATTGCGAGAGACCAGCGACCTCGTAATTCTTGTTGCCAAAATTGTGCTGCTCGAACAAAACCTGAAACGGCGTATCTATTAACTCAGGCGGTAGATCAAGAGGACTAGATACTGGCACCAATCGGCTGTCTGTCGGCAAGTTGATGACATTGCCTGTATCGTCAAGAAAAAGGCGTTTTGCTAATCCGCTACTTGTAGAAAGCGCATAAGCCAAATCGCATGATTGCTTGCGTCTAGAGTTTTTGTCTAAACACGGTTTGCACGAATCCTTCAGCAAGCGCTTTGTGTTAACCACAAGAGCCTCTTCAAAAGAGGCGTAAATGTTACTCTCACCAATTTCCTTGAGCCGTCCAGTGCGTTCCAGCAATACTAGAGGGTGCGATTGCAACTCAGTCAACACCAGAAGAATTCCCTTTCGCTCCAGTTGTTTCTTTATCGATACCAGGGTTTCTACACCGGTCATATCCATTACGTGAACTGAGCGCAATCTGAGAATCAGTACTTTGATGTCCTCAACTTGTACGATCGTTTCAGCAAATCGCTCGGCTGCACCAAAGAACAAAGGTCCATCGATTGAGTAGACCTCGATGTATTTGCACCGAGGCAGAAGCGGCTCACTGCCGGGTTCGTCGGCGGTGGTCAACACAGAGAGCTTTAGCAGGCTCATTTGTTTGATGAATAACCCACAGCTAAATATCAAACCAACTAATACACCTGCTGTTAAGTCAATAACCAAAGCGGCACTGGTAGTAATTAGTGAAATCGTAGCTTCCGCTTTTGAAGCTTTCCAGATTTGTCGCATCTGTTCCCATTCGATCAAACGCACACCGGTAAGAATCAAAATTGCCGACAAAGCAGTCAAAGGGATTTGCTCGGCATATTTTGCGAAGAAGAACGTAAGTATGATTAGGACAAGAGAATGAGTGATAGGAGCAAGCCTGGTACGACCGCCGGCGCGTATATTCACAGCAGTGCGCGCAATAACTCCAGTGACAGGAATCCCGCCGAAAAATGGAACAATAATATTCGCGAGTCCTTGTCCGACCAATTCTTGATTGGCATTGTGGCGCTTACCGGTCATGCCGTCTGCGACAGTTGCCGACAAAAGGGACTCAATTGATCCCAGCATGAACACGGTGACAGCGCTGGCAAACAACACTGGGATTTGATCAAAAGGCAAAGCCGGGAACTGGGGCGGTGGAAAGGTATTTGGGATTGAGCTGATATCGCCGATTTTAGGAATAGGAAGCTTCAACAAAGCCGTCACAAGTGTCGCTGCAACTATTGCCACGAGCTGTCCTGGTATCGCCTTAGTCAGTCTTGGCAGTCCAGCAGCAATGACCAAGGCGACAAGTCCAACAGCCACTGTTACTAGGTTTGTTTCTGCAAAGCGGAAGAGGCACCAGATTAGGCTATAAATGTCTCTGGCAAATGCTGGCAATGATGGGTGGTTAATCAATGGCGCTGCTTCATGAGCGTGTTTCAAATGTTTGCCGACGCCAAAAAAGTCATCAAAAGCGTTAAAAGCCACGAGGATACCTATGGCATTTGCAAAGCCCACGATAACAGGCATTGGAATGAAAGAAATAAAGCGACCAAGTCTAAATGCGCCAGCAGCAATTTGCATAATGCCGGCGATTAGTCCCACGAGCCAGACCCCGCCAATACCGTAATTACGGACAATTTCCACAAGAACCACAGCCATCGCGGCCGCCGGTCCCGTGATCGCGAAGCGTTGTCCTCCAAACAGTGCGACGACGATGGCCGCAACTATACCCGTCGTGATCCCGATTGAGGGGTCGACTCCGGCCGCTATGGCTAAGGCCAAATTTAGTGGTAATGCAACTAGAGCAACTGTCAGACCTGCCCAAAGATCGCTGACTAGGGTTTTCTTGTCAAACATGTCTCGCCATTCGTTTAGCAAGAACTGCCAGTTGAATGAAGATAATTCACTCCGGTTGTTACTCATTAGATGACCTCCTAACTTCAGTGGACTTACTGCTATGAGCAAGCAACCGCAGCGAGTTTGCCACCACCAATAAAGTGCTACCTTCATGGAAGAGAATGGCCCAGCCAATTGTCGTCACACCTAAAATGGCAGCTCCAGCCAATCCCAATATGGTGGCAATAGAGATAGCCAAGTTCTGCAAGACAACAGCACGAGTCGCTCGACCAAGGCTGACAGCGAATGGCAGTTTGCTTAAATCGTCACCCATAAGGGCGACATCAGCAGTTTCCAAGGCAACATCTGTTGAAGCTCCTCCCATGGCTATACCAATACTGGCTGCTGCAAGTGCTGGAGCGTCATTAACACCATCTCCCACCATTGCTACAACGCGATCAGATGCTAGCTGTTGCATGGCTTGCACCTTCTCTTCGGGCATAAGGCCCGCTTTGACCTCGTCTATGCCGAGATCCTTGGCTAACTTGTTTGCTATACGAATGTTGTCACCCGATAGAAGAAAGATCTGCTTGATCCCGATTTTGTGTAGTTCTTCAAGGGCCTGTCTGGCATTGGATCGTGGCGTATCAGCAAGGGCAATGATTGAGGCAATCTCTCTATCGACAGCGACGAGAATGCTGGTTTTTCCTATGTTCTCGAATGCTTGAAGCTTGCTGCTCACCTCATCTGATAATGATATGTTCTGAGTCTCCATCAGCCTTCTATTACCAACTAGAACGCTTCGACCCGCGACGGTTGCGATCAGTCCTTGCCCAGTGACAGAGTCGAGTTTTTCAGGCTCTGGTATTTTGGTGCCTCGGGAGTTTGCGGCACCCACGACAGCTGCTGCAAGCGGATGACCGGAGCGGCTTTCGCAGGCCGCGGCAAGCGAAAGCAATTCATCCTCTGAAATCTTGCCGGTAATAACAACATCCGTAACTTCTGGTTTGCCGTGAGTCAACGTGCCGGTTTTATCAAAGGCAATCGCTTCGACTTTCCCGAGTGTTTCCAAATGGATGCCACCCTTTATCAACAAGCCATTGCGTGCTGCTTGACCGATGCCACAAAGCATCGCGGAGGGTGGACCCAATGCAAGCGCGCAAGGTGAGACAGCGACAAGAAAAGTCATGGCTCGGAAGAAGGCTATTCGGATTGGAATCCCAAAGAGCGGCGGCAATGCAATCAGCAGTAGATCAACTATCAGTACTGCGGGCACAAACCAGCCGGTGAACCGTTCGGTGAGTTGTTGAGTCTTTGTCTTTTGTGTTTGTGACTCCTCTACCAACTGCATTACACGAGCTAATGTATTGTCCTTAGCAAGTTTGGTCACCCGCACCTGAAGTGCACCATTACCACTAACAGAACCAGCAAAGACCTGATCGCCTGGGGATTTCTCGATAGGCATGCTTTCGCCTGTTATCGGCGATTGATCAATAGCTGAAGAACCGGATGTGATTGTGCCATCCACGGGTACGCGAACGCCTGGGCGAACTACTACCAATTCGTCTATTTCGACCTCATCGACAGAAACCTCAATTTCTTTGCCATCCCGTATGACAGTTGCAGTCTTGGGAGTAAGCTTACCAAGCTTACTTACCGCATCACGTGCCTTGTCCAATGCCAGCTCTTCAAGGGCATGTCCTAAGCTAAAGAGGAACAGCAAAAGACCGCCTTCAAGAAATTCGCCCAGGAATCCAGCACCTGCTGCGGCTAATATCATGAGCAGATCCGTATCAAATTGGCGCTCTTTGACCGAGTGCAGCGCATGACGGGCAATATCGTAACCACCGAAGAAGTAAGCAGCGGCAAATAGCAAATACGTAACTTGCAGCGGTATGGACAACTGTGGTGACATCCAGGCCGCTGCTAACGTTAATCCACACAACATAGAGAAGATAAGTTCTCGTCGTTCTTTGACTATTGCTTTGACTCCGGTCTCCGGTACTTCATAACCAAGCCCCTTAACTCGCGCTTTTATGTCAGCATTGCTTACTTTTTGGCTGTCGTATTCGACCTTCAGATTGCCGGAAACGTAGCTAATCGAAGCATCAAGTACGCCGTCCAAGCGCTTTACTCCATGCTCGATTACCAACGTGCAATCAGAACAGTCCATGCCAGTTATGGGCATTAGTTCGTGCTGGTAGCGATTGGAAATCTTCGCTCCGGCGCGGCGCGCGGTACGCTGTAGACTTGCAAGATTGAAAACAGCCGGATCGTAATGGAGGCAAAGCGCAAATTGCTTGTCTTCCTTCTTTATATGCACTTGCATGATACCGCGGGTGATGCGCAGTTCCTGCTCCAATCTTTGGATGCATTGATCGCGCTCATCTGGAACATGCGGCAAAAGAAGCTCAAGGTCAAGCTGCAATTTTGGTTCATCTGTTGTGATTTGCATGATATCTGCCAGTGCTCCTGAGAGTTAAGTTGAGAACAATTAGAGCGGATGCCCGATTGCTTGCTCTAAGTCGGTCAAAGATTGTTGGTAATTACGCACCGTTTCGAGATATGCAGCCTTCGTTTGTACATTTGCCTGTTGTGCGGCCAAAGTTGCTGTAAGATCGGTTTGACCGACCTCGTAACCGCGTCTGGCCATTCGTGCGACTTTCTCAGAAGTCGGCAAAATCTTCTCTTGGAAGTAGGCGACGCGTTGTCGTGCGGCAGCTAACTGTTGATAAGCTGAGATAACTTCTTCGGTGGCCACGTTTCTGGTCGATTCCAACTCGCGTTTTATCTGAATATTCTGAGCTCGCAATCTTGCTCTTTCGCCTTGCTGGAAGTTCAAAACAGGAATTTCTTGCGTAACACCAATGAAATAGCCCCTGGTCGCAGGACCTTCAGGTGGGTTACCAGAGTATGAGCTGCCGACATTTAATTGCGGGTTAGGAACAATATTTCCGATAGCAGTTCGCATGCTGGCTTCGTTCACAGCAAGAGTCTGCCTGACGACCCTCAAGTCCAGCCGGCTCTTTAAGGCATCGGCAATGAGGCTGTCCAGTGAGGGTATTTCCTTGCTGAAATCTGGCAGTAGCTCATTAACTTCTGCGCTCAATTGAAACGCTGGCAGGCGCTGCGCCTTTATTGTGTTCTTGTAATCGCGCCCCATAATGACGCTCAAGCGCTGCTTTACTTGGTCCAATCTCTTTTCACTTTGTTTGAGATCCGCCTCGGCCTGATAAGTGGACAACTCTGCCCGTTTGACATCAAATTCTGCAACATCGTCGGCAGCAAAACGCTTCTGAGCAACTGTTACCAATCCCGATGAAAGACTGTACAGTTCGTCATAGGTCTCGCGGCTTTCCGTTGCCATCACGACATCAAGATAGGCTCTTCTGACAGTACTTCGCAGTTGCCACAAATTGCGCTGGATCTCAAAATCCGCTTGCCTGACTTGTGCCTTTGCTAAAAGCAATCGAAATGCCAGCTTCCAGGGAGGCTCAATTGGTACTAAAGCACCAAATTGGCGGGCGAGCTGGGCAGTATCGTTGAGGAAGAAAAACGACGGGTTCGGCAATGTCAGTGCCTGTGCATAAGCGGCTTTCGATATGCCCAGTTGCGCTCGGATGGTAGCAGCGCGCGGACTGTTCACCAACGATTCGTCGAAGACGGCCGACAATGGCGTTATAGGACCAATCTGTGGCTCGGCTTGTTGCGGCATGTTCATGATGCTTGGATCAACAGAAGCTGCCAGGCAGCTGTTGCTTTTAACCAACAAAACTACCGCTAAGCTTAAGTAGAGAATGGATTTTCTTTTGACAATCGATCTGCAAATCATTTGAGCGGGCTCCCCTCGGTCGCCTGCGGTTGCTCGGAATGAATGTCCTGTGGCAAGGCATCACCGCAATGAAAAGAAAAATCTGCTACAAGCGAAGTGCTAGCAGGACCGGGAATTTGCATGTCGGTTTCAATGACATATTCTTCATGATGCTTGAGCGCGACTTCTGCGACGTATCGCTGAATGTTCTGATCTTCTCTAAAAGACACTTTCGTGCTGTCGCCATCTTTAGCTCGCAGGTTCGCAATGGCGCGAACGCCGCTTACAAAAGCGCCGTCTTTGTCGCGTATGTTCAACTTGAGCAACGATTGCCCCTCTTTCATGTACTGCGGGTACATGGAAAACGTGTACGATGCTTGTTTGACTTGTAAAACAGGCTGCTGGTCTTTAGTAGCAGTCGTAGCTGGAACCATCTCTGGCTCCGGAGACGAACAGCTTGCCAATAGAACGGCGGCAAATCCGATCACTAATTGTGAGCGCACTGTTTTTGGTGGCATCAAGTGCCAGCGTCGTGAGCGGTTATTAAATGACTTGCGAGCATTTCCTTGTGGCATGGCTAATTCCTACTTGATCATGGGTTCTGTTTCGGGCTTTTCACCTTTTCTTTTTTTGCGTCCATTTCGGCCTTCCAGCCGTTTGGCGGTGTTTTCAAACCAAATAAACAAATTCGGTAACAACAGTAACGTCAAAAGACTCGATGTGATAAGCCCACCAATAACTACCGTCGCTAGTGGTCGCTGTACTTCGGCGCCGGCTGAACCTGAAAACGCCATTGGGAAAAATCCGAGACTTGCGACGAGTGCCGTCATCAAGACCGGGCGCAGCCGCGTAAGCGCCCCTTGTATCACGGCAGATTCCGTGTCCATATGTTCCTTCAGGCTGTTTATATAACTAACCATGACGACGCCGTTTAATACAGCCACTCCCGATAAAGCAATGAAGCCTACTCCGGCTGATATCGAGAAGGGCATGCCCCTTATGGCCAGAGCAAACACTCCTCCGACTACAGCAAATGGAATACCGGTGTAGATAAGCAAAGCTTGGCTTACCGAGCCGAAGGTCATAAAAAGCAGGATGAAGATCAAAAGAAGTGCTATCGGCACCACTATCGACAACATCAAAGTAGCCCGCTGAAGATTTTCAAACTGTCCGCCCCAGGTTATGTAATAACCTTCAGGCAGCTTGATCTCCTTTTCAATAGCAACTTGAGCGTCCTTTACAAAGGAGCCAATATCCCGCCCTCTGACGTTGAGTTCAACCACTATCCTGCGCCGCCTGTCTTCACGCGAAATTTGAGCCGGTCCTTCTTCAACCGATATTTTTGCAAGCGCCGAAAGCGGTATTAATGCGCCAGTGCTACCGGTTGCTATTGGTGGTGCTGAGACCAAAAGGCTTTTGATTGACTCCATGTCGTGTCCGCTAGGTTCACTAAGCCGGACTATCATGTCGAAGCGCTGCTCACCTTCATAGACAATGCCGGCTGGCTGACCGGCGATGATCGACTGGACGATATTATTCACGTCTTCCACATTGATGCCGTAACGTGCGATTGCATCCCTATTAGCCTCAATTGAAAGTTGCGGCAAACCCGCTGTCTGTTCGACCTTAACATCTTCGGCACCGGGGACCTTGCTTATTACACGACTTATCTTCTCGGCTGTTTCGCGCAGCACCTTCAGATCATCGCCAAACACTTTGACGGCAATATCAGAACGCACCCCGGCAATTAATTCAGCTGTCCTAAGCTCAATCGGTTGTGAAAAACTAAAGACAGCTTGAGGTACTGCGTCTTCCAGCCCTTTGGACATTTTTTCGATCAGTTCTTCCCGTGTTTTGGCAGATTTCCATTCGCTAATAGGCTTGAGTGCCACATACATGTCGACACTCTCAACACCCATCGGATCGGTTGCTACTTCTGCTCGTCCTATTTTACTTACCACTTTGGTCACTTCCGGAAATGACATCAAGACGTTCTCAGCTTGCGTAGCACTTGCTATTGATTGGGCCAATGACACGCTTGGAAGTTGCTGCATTTGTATGGCGAAAGCACCCTCATCCAGGCGCGGAATAAATTCCGAACCAAGCATCGGGAAAGTTATGGCGCTGAAAACCAAAAGGCTTGCTGCTATAGCAAAAGTCTGTGTCCGATACACTGATGCAAGCAGCAGAGCTCGTCTATACAACGGCTTAACCACACGAAGTAACCAGCTTTCTTTTTCGGTTACCGGGCCGGTCATAACAAGAGTCAAGATTGCCGGAACATACGTAAGAGACAGCAAAAGCGAGCCGGCCAAGGCAAAGACAATGGTCATAGACATCGGCTTGAACATCTTGCCTTCGATACCGCTTAAACTGAAAATTGGCAGGTAGACAATAGCAATAATGGCGACAGCAAACACCACCGGTCTGCCCACTTCCAAACATGCTTTCAATATTGTTGTCTTGCGATCTTCAGAAAGTCTTTCGTGCTGCGCCTCCGCTAATCGCCGCACAGCGTTTTCAACCATAACGACAGCACCGTCAACTATTAATCCAAAATCAATTGCCCCCAGGCTCATCAGATTCCCCGATACCTTGAAGGCGTTCATGCAGATTGCTGCAAACAGCATCGATAAAGGAATCACGCTTGCAACAAGCAATGCACCTCGCCAATTACCTAGCACCACAAGCAATACCACAATTACCAGTATTGCCCCTTCAAATAAATTTGATTCTACCGTGTGAATAGTTCTATCTACCAGCTCGGAACGGTCATAGAAAGGGACTACTTCAATACCTGGTGGCAAAGTTTTTCTGATTTGAGCGACGCGTTCTTTTGCGTTTTCAACCACCGTTCGAGAATTCTCGCCTTTGAGCATCATTACAATACCGGCGACTATTTCGCCTTTTCCATCGGCTAGCACAGCCCCTTGCCTTACCTGCGAGCCGATTGTCACGGTAGCAACGTCTCTGACAAATATCGGTACGCCTTCTTTGCCGGTCTTGACGATTATGTTGGCAATCTGATTTGTTGTTTGTGCCAAGCCAATGCCGCGCAGCACGTACTGCTCGCCTGAATGCTCAATGTAAGCTCCACCAACATTGCCATTATTGGCAATTACAGCATTGAGCACATCACGCATGGTCAGCCCATACGCTTGCAACTTTGCCGGATCGACCCGTACTTGGTACTGTTTCTTCTTCCCACCGTAGCTATTCACTTCCGCTACGCCCTGTGTTCCCATAAGCTGCCGGCGTACAATCCAATCTTGAATCGTGCGCAGCGCAATTGGATCTCTGACGCCACCACTTGCCGGTCTTACTTCATATTGATAGATCTCGCCAAGCCCGGTTGAGATCGGTCCCATTTCAGGCGATCCAATAGAATCTGGGATCTGCTGCCGGACAGTCGACAGACGCTCTAAGACAAGCTGGCGGGCAAAATACGTATCAACAGCATCATCGAAAACAATAGTTACGGCTGAAAGTCCAAACTTTGATACTGACCTTACCTGGCTAACGCCCGGTAAACCACTCATGGCAATTTCAATTGGAAAAGTAATTTGTCGCTCAACTTCCAGTGGCGCCAAAGATGGTGCAGCGGTAAGAACTTGCACCTGGACGTTGGTAATGTCCGGCACTGCATCTATCGGCAACTTTTGCAGGCTAAAGCAGCCGGTACCAATGAGGAAAAATACCACCATCAAAACCAAAAGCGGCTGTTTTATTGAGAATCGGATAATGCCGTCTATCATCAGTCCTCATCTCCGAATTGCTCTCTAAGTAATTTCGACTTCAAGACAAATGAACCGTTGACGGCAACTTGCTCACCGACACGAACACCGCTCACAACAGGAACCATTCCGGAACTGGCTGTTCCTACCTTGACTTGGCGAACAGCAAATTTACCGCTACTTTCCTTCACGAAGACTATCGGCTTGCCTTCGACAGTTTGCACGGCAGCGTCCGGTACATAGGCTATTGCTTGAGCAGCTACTGGAATTTCAAATTTAATCTGAGCAAATGTGCCGACTTGAATTTTGTTATTTGGATTAGCTATCTCAATTCGTACTCTTGAAGTACGTGTATCTTCATTGAGACGCGGATCTACATAGCTGACCTTTCCGGCTACTTCTTTGCTGCCAAGCTTTACTGTTGCCGGACTGCCTATATGTATCGTTGCCATTTGGGTCTCCGGCACATTCGCTATCACCCAAAGAATGGCCGTGTTGGCTATCGTGAGAAGCGGCTTTCCTTGCTCAAATCCTGCACCTGTGTTAACGAAACGTTCAATTACCGTGCCGGATATTGGTGATCGCAGTTCTATTTTGGAAATATTGTGCTCAACGCCCTCACTTTCGCTAAGATGTGCATCCAGGGCTTTAAGGCTATCGCGAATATGTTCAGTCTCCGTTTGGGCAGTTTGCAGCTCTGCCTTGGCTTCAGATACCTCACGGTTGAGCGAAATGTCCTTTTGGAAGTTGTAGTCTGCTTTTGCTCTATCGGATTCAGACTGTGCTGCCACCAAGTCTTTGCGTGCAGTTAGCCCCTCTGAAACAAGCAGCTTTGTGCGCTTGAGCGTGGATTCGGCCTCATCGAGACTCGCCTTTGCTTTCAATACTGAAACACGATTTGCTGCTTGCTGCACTCGATCCAAGTTGATTTTTGCCAGCCGCAGTCTCGTTTCTGCCTCGTGCAATTTCCCGTGTTGTTCGGCGACTTGCGGGCTGTCTATGCGAAGCAGGAGACTACCGGCTTTGACATTGTCACCCAGTGCAACATAGATGTGTTCCACGCGGCCAGCCACTAGTAGCGTCACCTGTTGCAGTTGCTGCTGATTAGGCTCTACCGTGCCCGCTACCGTAAATACTGATTCTGGAGCCTGAGACCCAACTGTTACTACTTGTACTCCAGCTGCCGCGCTATTTATATCGACTGTGTTACCGGAGGCTTCTTTTTCTTCCTTCGCCGGCTCATTTGGTGCCCGTTTTGACAGACCAAACCAGAGGACGATACAGAGTATCCCCGTAATGCCTATGATCATGGCTGTTATAAACCAGCCACGCACTTTTTTCGGCGGCTCTTTTGTACCTAATGGTGACTCTATCTCCTCAGGCGCTTGCATCTGAGTAACTCCTTCATTGATTTGAGCGAAACAAAAATACGCAACAGCTAGGCTGTCGCGTCAAAAGTTTTTGTGTTCACGTTCAAATAAGGAGTCGTTGATGTAAGGAAACGAGTGTTTCTGCCCTGCTCCATGGCGGAGCCTTATTCACACCACTTTTTGCCAGGGCGGACGAGGCGATGCTAGCAGGTAGAGAGAAAGAAGGAATCGCCGTCGGTAGATCGGCTTGAAACTCAATCTGACTCAGCGTAACAGAGCCTACAAACGGTATTTTTTTGTGACTGAAACAGCAGTTTGTCGTGTGCCCACAGTCGTTGCAGATGTCACTGAAAGCATTGGCAAAGGCTGATACGACCTGACTAGGCGATGTTACCTCCGGTGGACAGAGGCATTGTTCTAAGTTTCCATTGTTCAGGTTGGCACCGAAACAAAGAAGCATTATTAGTAAGGAGACGAAAATAGCTTTCTTTTTCATACCAATCAGTCATTTCGTGGGAAGCCTGCTTATCTCACACTTGCCTTCGTGCTGCAACCCAAACCCGTATCTCTTGACAAAAAATACACTAAGCAAGCTTAATTGCTATCATATCATTAGCTACTGATGGACTTCAAATCGATGTCAATAGGCACAAAACGGCGTGCAATCAAGGCCAAATTTTTCAGAGGACTCGCCGACGAATCAAGACTATCAATATTAGAAACTTTGGCAGCCTCAGAAAAAACCGTGAGCGAAATCGTTCAACTCACTACGTTGACTCAGCCCAATGTATCAAACCATTTGAGCTGCCTGAAACGCTGCGGGTTGGTCACAAGCCGGCAAGAGGGTCGCAACGTGACTTATGCGCTGAATGTGACAAAAGTCCTGGATCTGCTGTTAATCACTGAGGAAATATTGGATGCTTGTGCGACCCAGGTCGATCGAAGCCAGGAGTGCGTACAATAATCAATTACGTTTCCACGCGTAAGACATGAGCAAGATAGTTATAACAGCCCAAATGGCGGCAGCAGAAAAATTTAAAGTCTGCGTGTACTGAATGCCAAAAAGACTGAACGTAATGCCGTAGAGTCCTAATGTTCCGTGTACGAGGACTTGGTTAGCTGCAAAGCCGGAGAAAAATTTGCCGATATCCTTTTTCCGATTGCTGCTACTTATGATTTTTTGTCGAGGACTTTCTGTTTGAACGTTCATTAGCTTAAAGCCTCATATTAGAAATGCCGGCCATGGCCATAAAGAAGGCACAAATGCAAACCCAGAAGTTCCCAATTCCGTCCAAACCGTTGCAAATTGTTATAAAACCAGCTCTCTGTCCGGCACTTAGCTGCCATGCATATGCTGAAGTATCAAGTGGGATTTTTCTTGCTGCGGTATAAGTTCCCAGATGGCTAACTCTTTGGACGGGCCTTGCAACTCGCTCAATACATCATGGTATGTGCGCAAAGTTTTTGTCTCTCCTTTGAATAAATTTGAAATCGGGTTCTCGCCTCTTTCCCAGGACTCAGCGCCTGTTAGCTTTGGAACAGCCTCCCGTCCCCAGGTCTCGGCAATTATTTCCGTTAGCCGATGCGCTCTGCGAGCATGTGACCTCTGACACTCAAGCAATAAGTCGTATAGCGTTGAATCCTTCAATGCGACAAGTGCTGTCTTGTAAGCGTTAACAGCCTGAATCTCTTCCACAAGAAGTTTCTTTAATGGCTCCAATGATTTTTCTCCAGAACTTTCAACGGGCATAGGACCCTCCTTCGTAAGCAAAGTTATCGATCTGTTGTTGCGGACGCTTCAATAGCCAGCTGAGCATCATTCAGCATGGCGAGTTCATCATCAAGTATCTGTGATAGAAGTGTGTGTTTCTTTTTTCCGCGGTAGTGATGAACTTCGCGCCGGACACCGTCACGAATTACCTCCTCGACACCGATTGCATTGCCAATACCGTATGTAATACCAGCCCGTCCGGTGACAAGGAACCGTTTATGAGCATCGTGGGTATAGCGATATGCACCAACTGTTGTTCCAATGCCATTTACGACCTTGCTAAATGATCCGCTCGAATCAACCCCTGAGTCCAACACGCGAAACATCAATTTTTCCAGCGCGTGGCTGCGCTCTTGCGCATTCAGCTTTTGATGCGACTCTAATATACCGATAACCGCTTGCCCGGCCTTTTGCCATGCTGCAAGTTCCGTGCTGGAACATAAACTGGTGTCTTCCGGCCTCTGCAATTGAGTCAAATAACCTTTGAGCCTCACCAGATCGCAGACATCGTCGGCACCAACCTGCTTCAGTAATACAGCGTGGGCATCGCGTCGCCGTAAGATATCTGTTGCTGTAACCGCAAATGGAGTCAGGATATTCACAGAGCCTGTTGTGATATCGGTAATACCACCCACGCCACCATATCGCGTTCGTTTGATCGGGTTTGATTTGTACTTGTGGGGGACGATCACTCCCGAGTACAGCGAACCGGCTCCAGATACAAGGTTACTTGAGCCTGTCAAAAACAACTGCGTCTTGCGCCGTGCATTTTTGCCTTTTACGTCAGCATAGAGTGCCCGAAACTCAGTTAGCACTGCATCTTGCATGTCGCTGAGGAAGGTCTCTTCGCTCTGATAGTGTGAGCGCATTGTCTCAGGCAACCGAAAAACCAGAGCCGACCGCTCCTTCATCAGTTCCAATAGTTCCTTGTATAACAGTTCTGCATCACTGGCAATGGATTTAGGATCAACCCTGGCTAGGCGCTCTTTCCGTGCATCTATAGCGTCTTTCGATACCTCTACCAGCACTCCGCCAACACCGACGCCATTGGCTATGACTCTGATAATGGTGGCATTCTCAAATAAATTATTTGGCGCCTTCTTTGGCATATTGGCGTAATGCAGTCGGCCCGCGCCGGACATAAATGCGCCAACACTAGTCAAACTGCTGTTGGCAAGAGCATAGAGCGAGAATCTGCGCTCGCGCCCCAATCTCCTGGATTCAGTTTGCTTCTTAAGACTGATGCCAAGCCGCAGTATTTTCAGCTCTTTCACCAATATACGACTGCTTAGTGTCTCAATGTCATGAGTATCGTCAGCCTGAGCCGGCGAGCAGCTGGCAAGAACCAACAGAATCACAATTGGCAGCACGAACCAGGTGTCGACTGGATAGACCTTCTGGTAATGATACTTTTCAACCCGCATTGGTTTGGATGAACTACTCATATTACTAAGTGCTGATGTCTTGTTATAATATCACCCAGTACTGATATTTAAAGGAATCATCATGCGGGCGAAAACAACTGCCACAAGCCTCAACTGCAAGTTATTCCGAGGGCTGGGCGACAGTTCGCGCCTGTCCATATTAGAGGCGCTATGTGAAGGTCCGATGACGGTCTCTGAAATTATTGAAAAGACTACTTTGAACCAGTCAAATGTCTCTAATCATCTTGCTTGTCTGCGCGAATGCGGGCTTGTTGTCAGCAGTTCCGAGGGGCGTTTCGTTTGGTACCGGCTCAAAGACGAGCGAATTGCCAGTCTATTGCAACTGGCGAGCCAGATAACAAAAGAAACAGCCGAAGGACTCGATGAGTGCACTCGCTATGAATAATTGTCGCAATGCACGATTTTCGGTGGCACCGCATGTGGTGCACGCTGCCTGGCTGATTTGTCTCTTACTAAATCCAGCTTGCGCCTTGGCAGCATCAGGTCCGATCTTTGAACAAAATCCACCAGGAAGTACCAGCAGCACTCCGGTACTGAGGCCGACTGCTCCAGAAAATACGCCTGGTGAACTACCCAATGCGGACTTTATACCTTCTACTGCTACGTACACACTGAGAGCGGAAAAGACCGTAGACTTAACGTTGAAAGGCGCCTTCGCAGAAGCGGAGGCGCATAATCCGGAGATTCTAAAATCAAAACAAGACGTGGCAATCGCCGAAGCCAGCATCATCAGTGCTGGAGCTATTCCAAATCCTCAGCTTGCCACCCAGCTAGGGTTTGGTCCTGCGTGGACGAAAACAATTGCGGGCAATACACAGCAAGTCGGTATCAATCAAATTGTTGAAACAGGCGGCAAGCGAGGAGCAAGACTGCAATTGGCTCGTTCGCAAAAAGCTGGAGCAACTCTTCAACTTGAATTTATTCGGTTTGACCTGCGCACGAGAATACGGCGAATCTATGCAGAGCTTGCCGCTGCGCAGGCATACGTAAACCTAATTGAGAGCCAGAGGGCTCTGACAGCTCGACTTGTCGATATCGCGGTTGAACGATTCAAAGCTGGCTCCTCACCGGAAGCGGAAATAATCCAGGCCAATCTCAATCTCAATCAATATGACACTCAGCGCAACGCCGCTCAAGGTCGTATCAGGCAGGCACAGATTCAACTAAGCACCCTTTTAGGCGAACCGGTTGCACCTAATTTGATCGCTATAGATCATGGATTGTTCGATTCAGAAAGTGTCAGCAACGAATTAGTTCCGGCCCCAGATAAACCTTTCCCTGACGAAGGCGCATTGCTAGAAGCGGCAATCAATGCGCGTCCTGATTTGATGGTGGCGAAGCAGCAACTCAATGTCTCAACTAAACAACTCAGACTGGCCAAAGCCCAACGCATACCGGATCTCATCTTGGGCTCTGGTTTCGCCTTTACTACCTTTGCGCCACCTGAGAAGCAACAATTTGGCGCCTATTTGAACGTGAACGTAGACTTGCCAATCTTCTATCGGAAACAAGGAGAAATACTGAGTGCCCGACTCTCTATTGACCAAGCCAAAACGCAGTCGCTTATAACTCAAAACAAAGTCGTAGCTGAGGTCAAGGCAGCGCATGAAAACATCAGATTGACGCGAGCAAACATTTTCAAGTATCGAACACAGTTATTGGCGGCCGCTGCAGAAACAGTCCGGCTGGCAGAACTTGGCTACAAATACGGCCGCAACAGGCTTACAGATGTGATCCTTGCTCAGCAGTCTGCACAGCAAATAAATGTTGGCTATTTTGAGGCAGTTGTCTCTTACCAAAATGCGTGGGCTGACTTGGAAAGAGCCGTCGGCCGCCCGCTAGAGCTTTAACAGGAGATGTAAATGATCGTACGATCCAGAATGAACTACCCGGAGTTGCTCATAATTGTGCTGCTGTTGCTTGGCACGCCCAACGCAGATTCTGCAGAAGAAGAAACTGAGAACAAAAGTGCTGCCTCTTCTGCAGTTCGCGTGCCGGCTGATATTCAAAGAGCAATCGGTATCAAGGTAGAGTCAGTTCGCGTCTTTGCTCCTGTCAATCGCAAGCAAGTCAATGGACAGATCGAGGCAATTCCAGCTAATACCGCCGCAGTCAATGCACCACTAGCCGGAAGAGTATTGACGCTTCTTGCACAGAAAGGACAGCGGGTCCAAAAAGGTGATCCATTACTGACGATAGACAGTCCGGAAATCAGACAGCTGGCTGTGGAATCACAGCGATTAATCGCACAGAATAAGGCGGCCGAAGAACAAGCTCAAGCGAAAGTTGATCTTGCATTGCGCAATTTTGAGCGGGAAAAAACTCTTCTTGGTTTGAAAATTGCATCGGCCAAAGATTATCAAATCGCGGAAGCCGATCTAAAGCAAGCAGAAGCCGAACTAAAGACAACACGGTCGCAAACGCGTCTGAGCAGTGCCTTGCTTTCCAATCGTTTGGCGCAACTGGGTCAATCAATCAGGGCTACCGCTCAGGGACATATCACACTCTATGCTCCTATTTCAGGCATCGTTCTTGAACAGCTCGTGACTCCAGGAGAAGCGCTCGAAGCAGGTAAGCCTCTCTTTAAACTGATTAACATCGGCAAGGTGTGGGTAACGGCGCAAATCTACGAAAAGGATCTAGAACATGTTCGCTTGGGTCAACAGATAGAAATACGTACCTCAGCTTATCCAGACAAAGTCTTTACCGGCTCCATAGTTAACATCGACCCGGTTGTCGATCCAACGACCAGGACATTAGCCGTTCGGGCGGCTATTGAAAATTCCAACTTTCTGCTTAAGCCACAGATGTTTGTTACTGTTGATTTGATCGAACAAACTTCAGGTCCAGCGGGCTATTTCATCCCCGCCGAAGCGGTGGTTCCGGTCCAAGGTAAGCAATCGGTGTTCGTCAAACAGGGCGAAGACTTCGTGCCCACTCCGGTGGAGGTGGGAGAAACCAAAGACAATCTAGTGCGCATAAACTCTGGCTTGACAGGAGACGAACAGATAGTCACGCAACGTGCCTTTCAACTTATGGCCCAAGGGTCCAAAGGAGCAATCCCGTCCGACGAGGATGAGGGCGAGAAAAAACCACAAAGTAAACCTGACAACATCCTTTTTCTGGCACTTGGTGGCGTGATTCTTTTACTTCTCGGATTTCTTGCAGGTAAAAGCTTGGGACGTACGCGGAAAATCCGCTCGGATGAACGCAACCAGCCGGATGCGAAAACCAAAACAGCTCCTCTCGACAGCGAGGTGAAGTAGATGATCAATCGCCTCATTTTGTGGTCGATTACCCATCATCTTACTGTTGTCATCGCTTCAGTCGTCCTCTTGTTGGTTGGGCTAAACATTGTTGCGAAACTTCCACTCGATGTATTTCCCAACTTTGCGCCGCCACAAGTGGTGATTCAAACAGAAGCGCCAGGGTTAGCACCGGAGGAGGTTGAGTCCTTAGTGACGCTGCCGTTGGAAAGCTCCCTAAATGGCACCCCTGGCGTCGTCGATATCCGCTCCAGTTCTGCGATAGGACTTTCTGTCGTCACTGTGATCTTTGAGGGTCAGACGGATGTCTATAGAGCCCGTCAACTCGTTGCCGAAAAAGTGCAGCAGGTAGCACCACGCCTACCTCAGGGAGTCAACCCGCCGTTGCTATCGCCAATCAGCAATCCGGTTGGTGATGTCGTCAAATACGCATTGACGATAGATAACTCAGTGCCTGTGGCACAGCGCACCACTTTGCTGGATGTTGCCACTATCTCAAACTGGCAAATAAGAAACAGACTCCTGGCCATCCCTGGAGTAACACGTGTACTGGTCTTAGGTGGCGGAGAACGCCAGTATCAGATATTAGTTCAGCCTCAAAAATTGAAACAGTTCAATGTAACACTAGCTCAAGTCACTGAAGCAGCCAGAGCAGCTAATTTAAACGTGCCGGGAGGATTTCTGCTCACGCCCGATCGCGAGCGCCTGGTGCGTGGCATGGGTCGAACACATAGCTCTGTCGATTTGGGAAATTCAGTAGTTGTTGCCCGCCCTGGAGGTATTCCGGTCCGTCTCTCCGACGTGGCCGATATAAAGATCGGCTCCGGCGTCAAGCGAGGAGATGGGTCTTTTGCAGGACAGGACGCGGTTATTGTTACAGTCACGCGCTCACCGTTTGCAGATACACCAGCAGTAACCAGATCTGTTGAATCGGCCATGGATGACATTCGAAAGACGCTTCCGAAAGACGTGAAAGTTGTGACCACCTTTCGTCAAGAGGATTTCATTCAAAAGTCTGTCGATAACGTCGTTGAGGCACTGCGCGATGGAGCAATCATAGTCAGCATCATCGTCATTCTCTTTCTTGGTAATTGGCGAACCGTAGCTATTACACTAACTGCGTTGCCATTATCGATTGTGCTTGGACTAGTCGTTCTCAATTGGTTTGGTGTTGGGCTCAATACAATGACCTTGGGCGGATTGGCGATTGCACTTGGTGGAATTATCGATGACGCCATCATTGATGCTGAAAATGTTTATCGCCGTTTGCGAGAAAACAACGCACTCGGTGCAGCGGCTGTATCACCGGCAAAGGTAGTGTTTGATGCTTCTGTTCAGATTCGCAGCTCAGTAGTATTGGCGACTATTATCGTCTGTATTGTCGTTGCTCCGATCTTCACACTGTCTGGTGTGGAGGGGCGAATATTTACGCCTCTGGGTATGGCTTACATCTTATCGACACTGGCTTCACTGCTTGTAGCTTTGACTCTCACACCGGCCCTTTGTTATCTACTTTTGGCCAATCGGCGTCTACCGGAAGATGAGACTTGGTTAGTGCGCAAGCTAAAGGGACTGTACAAGCCGATCCTGTCTTTCTCTATGGCAAAACCAAGTGTCATTTTGCTCGTCTCTGGTGCCGCGCTTATCGTATCACTTGCACTGATTCCGACTCTTGGCACCACATTTTTGCCTGAATTCCAAGAACGCAGCCTCGTGATAGCTCTCAACCAATTGCCAGGAGCGTCACTTGCTTCAACTCAAGAGATTGGCAAAGCAATCGAAATCGCTTTGCTTAAACATCCCGAAATAGAAACCGCGCAATTTCGCGCCGGCAGGGCTTTCGGCGATGACGATGCCGGAGTGGTCACCTTTGGTGAACTAGATTTGCAGATTGCAGAGAAGGGCGTCGATCGCGCGAAAGTGCTCGATATCATACGGGACGAGTTGGCTCGCTATCCGGGTGTGGTAGCGGTGGTAGGCGGTTTTATCTCCAACCGCATCGACGAGACACTTTCTGGAACGCGCGCAGCGCTAGCCATTAAAGTATTTGGCCCGGACTTAGACATCTTACGGGCCAAAGCTCAAGAAATCGATGAAGCCATCCGTAAAGTCCCGGGAATAGTCGATTTACAGGTTGAACCTCAAGTTCCAGTTCCACAAATTTCTGTTCAATTCAATCGCGAAAAAGCGTCTCGCTATGGGCTAACAGTCGGCTCGTTGGCCGAGACTGTCGAAACAGCCCTGAATGGCAGAGTCGTCTCGCAGGTGCTTGAAGACCAGCGCTTATTCAGTCTTGTAGTTTGGTTGTCGCCCGAGGCACGGAATAATGTTGAAACTATCGGCGAACTTTTGATTGACACTCCGGTTGGGACAAAGATCCCGCTATCGGCAGTGGCCGCTTTAACTGAAGACGCGGGACCGAATACGATCAATCGTCAGCGCGTATCCCGCCGAATCGTCATTTCCGCAAACACAGCAGACCGTGACATTGGCTCTGTCGTTGCTGATGTTAGAAAGGAAATTTCTGAACATGTAAAGTTACCGACTGGTTACTATGTTGCCTACGGTGGACAGTTCGAGGCGCAGCAAAGAGCAAGTCAGGAACTCTTGATCTTTGGTGCCGTTGCACTATTGGCAGTGGCATTTCTCGTGCATCAAGCCGTTAATACAATTCGGTCTACCGTTTTGGTTTTGGCAAATCTTCCCTTAGCCTTAATCGGCGGTCTGCTCGCTGTTGTTCTTGGTGGCGGAGTTCTGTCGGTAGCATCTCTTATCGGGTTTATTACCTTATTCGGTGTCGCTTGTCGTAACGGCATCATCTTGGTCACTACTTACAATCAGATGACCGATTCCGGCATCGATTTTGAACACGCCATTAAAGAAGGCTCGATAGAGCGGCTCTCGCCCGTACTGATGACGGCGCTGACCGCTGCTTTGGCTATGCTGCCTCTTATGATCGGCTCCGGTGCCGGCAAAGAAATCTTGCAGCCACTAGCCGTCGTCGTCTTCGGCGGTCTCTTCAGTTCCACCGCTCTTACGCTGGTAGTTATACCTGCCTTGTTCACTCTTTTTGGAGAGCGCTCCGTGTCTCATAGAGCGCTCGGTCCTATTAATGCTACAGAACCTGCCGGAGTCGATGGATGACCAAACATATCAGCAATAGCCAAGAACATACTTTCTATGTCCAAAACGTCGACTGCGAGAACGAGGCTGCAAAAATTGAACGCGAACTCAGCAAACGAGCTGGAGTTGGCCATGTAAAAGTGTTTCCGCTCTCATCTAAGGTGACGATCTCATACGATCCAGATCTCACCTCAACTGAGGCAATGGCAAAGGCGCTTACCGATCTGGGATTCCCCGTCAAGAATAGCGCTGACAGTGAAGGACCTAAGAAGTTCTGGCAAAACAAAAAGGTGCTGTGCGCTCTCATATCCGGGTTCACCTTGGCTCTCGGCTGGATCGCCGGCAAGTTGGGCGCACCTGGATTTCTTCCTTTTGGTTTGTATATAACTAGCGTTGCCATCGGCGGATTTTATTTCGCGCGTGAAGCCCTAGAAGAGTTAGTTCATGAACGCAAGATCAATATCGAGCTGCTTATGACTGTTGCTGCACTAACCGCCTTGGCTCTCGGAGAATCGCTTGAAGCTGCGATGCTTGTTTTTCTCTATTCAATTTCGGAGGCTGCCGAAGGATACACCGAAGAAAAGACTAGAGCAGCCATTCGTGCATTGATGAAGCTGGTTCCGAAAGTCGCGCTGGTGACTCGCGACGGTGTCGAAGTGGAGGTGCCTGTTGAAGATCTCAAAGTCGGCGATATTTTTATAGTGCGACCAGGAGAGTCGGTGGCAACCGACGGCGAAGTGATCGGCGGCTCGTCTTCAGTCAATGAGGCGCCTGTCACAGGCGAGAGTATGCCGGTTACAAAATCCGTCGGCAGTAAGGTATTCGCTGGAAGCATCAATGCTGAAGGCGCACTGGAAGTGCGCGCCACTAAGACCTTTGCAGAAAACACAATTGCACGAATCATCAAGATGGTTGAAGAAGCTCAAGAAAGAAAGGGCAAAAATCAGCGATTTATCGAGAAGTTCGGGGATACTTATAGCCCATTCGTCTTGGTTGCTGGACTTTTGTTAGCAATCTTGCCACCACTTCTTTTTGCTCAACCATGGATGACATGGGTCATCCGGGCCACCGTATTTATTGTTGCCGCAGCGCCCTGTGCTCTCGTCATTTCAATACCGATTACGCTGGTAGCCACTCTTGGTACTGCTGCCAGACAAGGTGTGCTTATCAAAGGCGGTGTCTATATCGAGGAATTAGCCAAAGTAAAAGCGGTCGCCTTGGATAAAACTGGCACGATCACTGTTGGTCAACCGGAAGTGACGGACTTTGAGTTGTTGCCTCAAAGCAATAAATCTCTTGAGGAGGCACTGGCTATAGCCGCCGGTATCGAACAGAGGAGCCAGCATCCACTAGCTGATGCGGTTGTTCGCTACAGCAAGAGCAAAAACATTCAAGCAAAACCGGTGACAAATTTTCAATCCACCTCCGGTGCTGGCGCTAAAGCTGTCTATGAAGGGAGTTCAGTAAAAATTGGCAGCCCTAAATTCTTCCAGAATTTACTTGAAGGCGGGATAAATTTTCGAATCGACCAGTGGCAGTCGCAAGGCAAAACGGTGATTTTGCTCGGTGATGATCATTCCATCTGGGCTCTTTTCGCAATACGCGATCGCATTCGTCCCGAAGCTCGTGAGGCTATCCAGGAACTGCGGGCAGCAGGAATTAAGCACATCGCCATGCTGACTGGTGATAACAATCAGACAGCCCAAGCAATTGCCAAAGAGGTAGGAATCGATGAAGTGTTTGCTGAACTGAAGCCTGACGATAAGGTCAATCAGATCCGTGAGCTGGTGTCCAAATATTCAGGTGTCCTGATGGTGGGAGATGGCGTAAACGATGCTCCAGCACTGGCGGAGGCAACCGTCGGAGTCGCTATGGGTGCTGCCGGCAGTGATGTTGCTATAGAAACCGCTGATGTCGCTCTTATGGCTGATGACTTGCGCAAACTGGCTTATGCAATCAAGCTCGCCCAGCGCAACAAGGGAGTTATTGATCAGAACCTGGCTCTTTCTGCATTGGTTATCACGGTGCTGATCGTCGGCGCGATAGCTGGGCTCTTATCACTTCCAATTGCAGTTCTAGGACATGAAATCAGCGAATTCATAGTGATCGCCAGCGGTCTGCGGATGCTTCGTAGTTGAACCTAACGCGAAGGTGCACGCAATAAATCAATAAACAGTGAGTCTCTGCCTGCCGATGCAAAGCAAGATGAGAATCTTGTTGGGATAAGTTCTGCCATTGAATTTTGCCGAGGACGGAGCTGTAGCGTTTCTTCGAGACTGTCAAATCCGGCTCAGGACCTTCCTGATGAACACAATGCTAGCTACAATTGACGTATGAACAAAAAACTACAGCCGAAATTCTTCCCTCCTGCCTACATTGCTTTGACCGCCGCTCTTTTATTTGGCGCCAGCACCCCAGCAGCAAAGCTCTTGATTGGGCACGTCTCACCGCTATTACTTGCCGGACTTTTGTACCTTGGCTCCGGACTTGGACTCTTGCTACTAAGCGCGGTTTCTAAAGCAATTCGAGGTCCAGGGCAGGAAACAAAGCTCAAGAAAGCGGACGTACCATGGCTTGCCGGTGCGGTTTTATTTGGCGGAATTTTGGGACCACTTTTGCTCATGGTTGGCCTGAAAAGTACGTCAGGTGGAGCTGCTTCGTTGTTGTTGAACATGGAAGCAGTGTTTACAGCAGTGCTGGCATGGTTCGCGTTCAAGGAAAATTTTGACCGACGTATTTTTCTTGGCATGGTGGCAATTGTTGCCGGCAGCCTACTACTGTCGTGGCAGCCCGGCGCTGCTTTTGTGATATCAATGGGCTCCCTAGCGATAATCGCCGCCTGCTTTTGTTGGGCGCTCGATAACAACTTGACTCGCCATATTTCAGACAGTGATCCTGTCCAGATTGCCGCAATAAAGGGTTTGTTTGCAGGATTAGTCAATACCACTATTGCATTGGCTGTGGGACAAACATTGCCAAGTCTTCCGGTTTTTGCGGCCGCGACAATAGTGGGCTTTTTTGGCTATGGAGTAAGCCTTGTTCTATTTATCAAAGCACTAAGACACATGGGAACTGCGCGCACTGGAGCCTACTTCTCAACGGCTCCTTTCGTCGGGGCAATACTTTCACTCATCCTTTTGCAGGAGCCACTGAGTGTTAATCTCGCAGCTGCGGGTTTGCTAATGGGCCTCGGAGTCTGGCTACATTTGACTGAAACTCACGACCATGAGCATAGTCACCCTGAAGAAGAACATGAACACCTGCACTACCATGATGAACACCATCAACACGAACATGCATCGGATACAAAGTCAGGAGAGCCGCACAGTCACAGGCATAAACACGTACCAATCACGCACTCACATCCGCATTATCCAGACATTGAACATAGACACGAGCATTAGTACGGACTCGTTGATGAAAGCCACCGATCTCTGGCTAGCACACCGGTACAGGCACAAAAGAGCCGCCTCACATTTTCATGTTCGGATTCTTTTTCATCATCTCTTCCATAGTCATTGGCTTTTCCTTTTGACCCTGCTTTGACTTTGTTCCCGTAGCTTTCTTCCGGATTTTCTTCGGAGAAGCGCCTTTGCTATGGTCCATCTGCATGCCCGGCATATTCATTTTGCTGTGATCCATACCGGGCATTTTTTGATTGTCTTGCTTCTGTGCTGGAGCTGGCATTTGCATCTGCGAGTGATCCATGCCTGGCATGTTCATCTTGCTGTGATCCATACCGGGCATGCCGCCCTGTAGTTGAGCAGAATCTATGTGCTTCGCTTTTATGTCACGCATCAATTGATCGTATTTGGCAGGTGGCAATACGCGCACAAGATTCATCATGCCGGCCAGCGCACCTGACCAGCCCGGTGCAAGGTAATTGTTTTCTGGTTTGGCAACAGCTGCATCCATCGGCATCATCATCAGGTCATCTTGCGGATAACCGGGACCTTTTTCGCTGTTCGGGTCAGTCCCCAAAGCTGTGTTCGTCGTTCGTTCTGGAGTCTTGTCAGTCTGTCCGATGCTGTGAGAAGTTGCTTGATCGCGATCGACAGTATTGCCCATACCCCTGCCCATTGCTGGCCCGAGATCTTCAGCAGTAGCACTACTCTTACCGACGATACCCATGCCTTCTTCCATGCCGGCGCCGGTATGCATACCATGTCCGACATGAGCCATTGGTCCGACCATGGACACCATGTTATTCATCATATGGTGCGGCAAATGACAATGAAGCATCCAATCCCCCACATACTTAGCATCGAATTCAATGTCACGCGCCTGGGCAACGCCGACAAGAACGGTGTTTCCTGGGAACCAAGCGGATTGGGGAGTTCTTCCGCCTTCTGTGCCTGTCACGTAAAATTGATTGCCGTGAATGTGAATAGGGTGGTGATCCATGCCTAGATTCACGAGTCGAATTCTCACCCGGTCGCCTTGTCGCACAATGAGCGGAGTTGTAGCCGGCGCCGCTTTTCCATTAAAAGTAAGCCAGTTGAATTCCATTGCCATCGAGTTTGGAACTGGGTTGTTTTGCAACGCGGCAAATTCTTGCAAAACTATGCCGAAGTCTTTTTGCACTGCCGGATGGTGCGGCTTCTTTGGATGAATGATGAATAGACCAATGGCACCCATCATCTCCTGCATGGCGCCATGTGAGTGATAAAAGAAGGTGCCGTTCTGGTGCAGGGTAAAGTCATAGATAAATGTCTCGCCTGGCTTCACAGGTGACTGACTGATGAATGGCATCCCGTCCATATTGACCGGAATCTCCAGTCCGTGCCAATGTACTGTGGTAAATTCAGGCAGCTTATTGTGAAAGATGACCCGCACATGGTCTCCTTCGTTCACTTCAATAGTGGGTCCAGGGACGCTACCGTTGTATCCCCACAGCGTCAAGACTTTTGCTGGTCCCATGCTAGAAGCGGGCAACACTTCCCGCTTCACTATCTCTGCTGTGAGATGAAATACTTTCGCACCGTTTTCCATTGTCCACGGCAAGTGTGGAACATCGGGGGTTTCCACAGGAACCGGCTGTTGTGGCACCCTGCGCGAAATATTCTTGACCTGGGGAGTGCTGTGCTCGATCGGCATTTGCATCTTGCTATGATCCATTGGCATATTCATGTCGCCGTGGTTAGCTCCAAGCGCAGTTGCGGAAAAACCCAATGACGCACTTAGAAGGTAGCCAATGATATTCGTTATTCTCATAATCGCTCCGCAGTTATAACTCCGTTAGTAATGGTCGACGTTGTGAGCTTCATCAAGTGAGCTGATGTCTGCCTCCTCTGAGGCATATCGCCCGGATGGTAAGCCCGGCATTCCGCGATGCTCCATTGGCGCATCGAATTGCGTGCGCGGCACATCTAGCCCACCTGAAAGCAAGAAGCCTTCTACTTGCGCTGCATCTTGCTGTAGGCTCACCAGAGCGTTGATGTACTTCTGACGCAGCTGAAACCTGGTGCGCTGAGCAATCAGCATCTGCGGGTAAGATGCCGACATTTGTTCAAACTTGTTTTTTTGTAACTGATATGCTTCGTCCGCACTCGGCAAAATGACATCGCGGTAGCGTGTTATCGCATCCAGTGCGGTGTTGTACTCGCGTATTACCGCAGCCACTTGCATGCGCAAGGACATTTTCAATCTCTCTACCTCGCGTTCGGCAAACAACACCTCAGCGCGTGCAGAGGCAATCCCGCCGGGATTACGATTAAAAATAGGCAAGGTGACGCCCACCTGTCCATTAGCTAAAACACCAGTACGCGGCGGACGCCCTTCTCCACCAGTGTCTAAAAATTCGGTGCTGTATCCGACAGAACCACGAACATACAAATCTGGATAGGGCTCAGCTTTAGCTCTAACCAGTACTGATCGAGCCCGTTGGATCTGCAGTTGGGCGGCTTGCATTTGCGGGCTCTGCTCTATCATCCGCGTATATAGTTGTTCTTCGTCTAGTTTGCCGATGCGTTCTTCCAGATTGCCTAGCAAGCGCACTGGTGCCATCTGAGGATTACCCACTAGTGTTGCCAGCGCGCGCCAACTCTGCAGGTAACTGTTCTTTGCGGCCACCAAATCATGTTCGACTTGTTCCTTTTCTATTTTCGATTCGAGGTAATCCGGCTTGTCAGCTTGGCCGACATTGAATAACTCCGATGTGGTTCTAGTGGCATCTCTTGCAATGACAGCTAATTCTGTTTGCAAATCAACGGTCTGCTGGGCACCTAAGACGTTGTAGAAAACATTGCGAATATTATTTACCACTCTCTGCCGCTGCATGGATGCTTCGAGTTCGGCTTGCGTGACCTCTACTTTGTAGATGTTACGCATTTTTCTTAGCTTGCCACCAAGTGGTATCGTTTGCACCCCAAAGCCTAAATAAGCGGGGCTTATGCCTAAGTCCCGAAATGCAAAATTTTGCACCTCACCACCCACGACAGGATTCGGCAAAAGCCCGGCTTGTCGCCGCCTGCCCTGGGCAGCAGGAATGCTGGATTCTGCTTGAGCTAAAGTCGGATTGAACTGAACGGCCAATTGTTCAACTTGTGAAAGCGTCATTGCAGAACCGCTTAGGAGCTGGCTCATAGGCGGCCGCAAGTTGGCGCTTTCTCGTTGCTGCGCCTGAGCCGCTGTATCTAGTAGCCCGAGCGAGAGCGCTAGTAGTAGTAGTACAACACACACAGGAATCACATGGTTTTGACTTGTTGTCATAGGTCAGCCCTATCATTTGTTTCAGTGCGAGATAACGTACTGCCGGCAGTTTTCGTATTGCTATTCAGTTCTTTGGAACCCAACAGACAAACGAGAATACCTATCGATCCAAGTCCCATAAGCGCCAGGGGAGCAAGAACGGGAGGGTTAGTATCTTCCTCTTCTTCTGAGACTTTCACATGGCCAGGTTGTTCGAGATCTGTTGCTATAACGTGCCAGACTTTGGGTATAGGCTTTCCTTTGGAGTGGAACCAAAAGCCCAGTAGGCCAACTATCATCAACCCAGAAAAGAGGGCAATTAATAGCTTCTGTCCGAAACGGCGGAAAAATACCATACCTAAAGGGATAAGAAGCAGCAGCACTGGTAAGTAAATGCAGGGAATCCAGGACTGCCACTTTTCACCCATAACAGCGGAGTGCTCAAAGCGAATTTCGACAAGCAAAAGAAGAATGCCGCCAATGAGCGCCAATAGCAAAAAACGTTGGATCATCTGCAACCGTTTGCAGGGAGAATGTGGCTCGCTAACCATGACATTCTCCCTGAGCGGTTCTAGCTGTAAGCGTCATTTCGTTTTGACGCTATGAACGTGAATTGACTTACTTTCGGTGTCGATGTGCCCGGTAACAGACACGATTTTACCGGCGTACTTCTTCACCTTGCTTGCATCGCTTAGGTTATAGATGATTTTTGTTTTTGGGTCGCAGAGAACGAACTTGTTGCCTTCAGCGACGCACTTGTTTGTGCAACTTGCTGCATTGGTTCCATGTCCGGATTTGATCATACCGCTGTGATCAAACTGGCACATGCTGCCACTGATGGTGCCTTTTATCGTCCCGGAATAAGTTTTGGCTAGAGCCGGGAACGCAGTTGTAGCCAATGTGTTGGCGATGAGCAGGACCACTAAATATTTCTTGTCTAACATGACAATTCTCCTAACTTGAAGGGCGTAAACGAGCACCGTAAGTGATGCAATCACAGGTGCAGTAATCTTTACAGCAAGTTCAAAGGAGAAGGGCTCTGTATAAGAGATAGCGGGGCGGACCGGTAGCCGAAAATGTGCTCGCGACCTTTCGAACCGAATGATTGTGGCGATCGACAAAATACTGAGGAAGCGCCAGACTGACTGCGGGAATGGCCGCCGATTCCCACCGGAGATCTTGATCGGCCCGTGAGTTTGTCAACAAAGCGTCCTGTGCAGCTTGTCTTGTCTTGCAGCAACAGTTGTCGTTATCGAACGCTGTGGTGTTGAATGAAGGCGCATCTGTTTTGCACGTCTTACTTTCTTTGCAGCAGGCGTGTTCAGATGACATTGTTGTAAAGTTGGCATTTGTTGCTTGGTGACAGCGACAAAAGGCAGGCAGAATCGAACACGCA
Source organism: Mastocarpus papillatus (assembly GCA_032356145.1). Lineage (NCBI taxonomy): Eukaryota > Rhodophyta > Florideophyceae > Gigartinales > Phyllophoraceae > Mastocarpus > Mastocarpus papillatus. The sequence continues at coordinate 9,359 of JAUKWB010029396.1, read as the reverse complement.
AGAATCACGAAGCTGATGAAGGCTACGAGTGATTTTGTAATGTTGTTCGAAGAAAAGAACATATGCGGTTAATTGTCCCTATCGGACTTGTCAATCATCAGAAAACTATTTCGATGGCTCATATATCTTAGCGAGTAATTTACAAATCCGCGAGGCTTACTACGGCAACCCAGAAGAAATAAGCAGGAAGCACGTTCTTGGCATTTCTATTGCACTATGCCGGAAAGGTCGGCCTCGTCTATATCGTATCGATATATCCGCATTTTGCTGCCACCATCACCGGTAGCCCGTAGGGCTCTTCTATTCTTCCTGCCGGTATAGAAATAGTGGCTTTGCCATACCCTGGGATTCAGAACCTCATGATTGTCGTGGACCAGCTCCGCAATCAGATAGTGCCTGCCGCTTCTTATGAACCGCCCCTTGTCATTGCTACCGAACATATGGCGTTTAGAACTGGTTGCAATAAGTGGATTTGAATCGAGGAAAATATGTACGTGCCCAATTGGCTTTGGACTAGGCTCCCGATCACATGGCTCTGGTTCAGCTAATTCAAAATGTTGCACGTCCAGCTCTACGACAATTACGCCATTGGTGAAACGTTCACCAGCTTGAGGCCTCACGATCTTCAATTCCGGGCCGGTCGAAGACTCTGGTCCTGCGGGTAGATATCCCGGCTTCGTCTCTTCAGCGAAAACAGGTAGCCCATCACAACTACACAAAGATGAGAACAGAAGGAACGCAACAAAGGATTTAATAAAATACGTCAACTTCATCTGTCCTCCAGCGAATGTACGTGAATTGCCTTGGTTGCAGGATCGATGTGTCCCGTAACAGACACCGTCTTGCCTGCAAAGCTACCTACTTTGCCTTGATTCGAAAGACTATAGATGTTGCCTGTTTCATCAACAAGCACGTACTTTGCTCCCTGTTCTACACATTTCCGAGTGCAAGTTACAGGGTCTTTTCCCAGCTCGCCCATTCCTGCGTGATTATTGCCGCACATACTATCGCTTATGACACCAGATATGGTGCCACTATATGCTTTTCCAGTAGCATGGTCGGATGTTTGACTCGTTTGGGTCTTACCCGTAATTGTGTTCTGCAAGCGAACTGGTTCAGCCGTCTGCCTGGGCTGAGTACATCCTGCTACTGCTAACACACAAGCAAGAATCAGAACCGTATTGTTACCAACTTTCATTTTCCTTCTCCTTAGTCGTAAACTTGTTCATAGACTGCCGCTAGCAAACGTTAAACGCGCTTGTGCTAGACGATACTTATAAACGGCTTCCAGCAATGTGAGCCGAGCCTGAAACATCTTCACCGTTGCATCGAAGTCCTCCAGCGCAATCGACTTGCCTACCTGGTATCTAGTGTGGATCAGCCTCTGGTCCTCTTCGGCGGACGTTACTTCGTCCTTGGCGAGTTGCACGTTTCTGCGAGCAATGTCTAAGTCAATCCATGCTTGTGACACTTGCTGCGCAACTTTTAAGTTTGCTTCTTGCTTTGCTATCTCTGCTTGCCGGACAGCGGTATTAGCCGCTCTCAGTTCATTCAACCTGCTGCCGGAGTCAAATAGAGTGACACCGCCCATGACGCCAATGAATCCACCTAAACGTCCATTAGCATTGCCGTCAGGAGAGCTGCCAGAGATGTTGCTTCCCAGTCCGTAAGCATTTACTTGCGGCGAATACTTACTCATTGCTACCAGCTTTCTAGCCTTCATCTCCGCTACCTTGCTGGCAGCTCTGGCTATTTCAGGACGGTTCTTAGCAGCTTCAAGTAGATAGGTACTTACGTCTCCAGCTGTCTCAACGTATTCCAGAGCATCTCTAAGTGCTAACTGTGACCCAAGATTCACAGCCAATGCCACCTTGAGATTAAGAAGCGCTGTGTTGAAGTCCCTATAGGCTTCATTGACTTGTATGCGAGCCTTTGCCAGTTCTGCCTCTTCGCGCAAGAAATCTGCCCTTGGAACCTTACCTTCCTGGACACGGATCTTCATATTGTTGCTGCTCCACTGCCGATACTTGACGTAGTCCGAAGCTACTTTCAGCTTGGACTCAGTCCATGCCGCATTCCAGTAAGTCTCTTTCACCGTCAGTGCTGTACTGATCCGGCTCTCACTATATGCAGCTAGTGACTGTCGCTCTTGGGCCCGAGCGGCTCTATATCCACCGAGCAGTCGACCACCGGTGAACAATGGTTGTGTGCCGGCGAAACTCAGACTCAGCGATGTTCCTTTGACGATCGGTTGCATTGGCGGAGAGGCGACTGTCGTGTCACTTGGAAAAAACAACATCTGGTTAAGCGATGAAGTTGAGAACAGAGTATTGAATGATGCTGATGGACCGAACTTTGCCAAAGCCGACCGGGCAAGGAATTTTGAGCCTATCCACAATTCTTGTGACTGCCTGAGAGTCAAGTTGTTTTTGATGCCGGCTTGCACAGCATCGGAGAGCGAAAGTGCTCCAGTGATTTCGGGCAAGTCTGCCGAAGGAGCCTCTTTGACAATCCTGAGCTGTATTGGGTTAGCGCTCTGGACTTCGTCAGAGGACGTGGGTGGATACGTGACCTGCCCAGGAAGAAGTCCATTTAAGTCAGCGCCAAAGGCTTGATTGAGGACAGACAAAGCGCCAATAACAAGGAACGCAGTCATAACTGATAGAACTCGTATGCTTTTTCTCACGGAATGGCTGCCTCCTTTCTGGCTCCCAGCTTGCGCATTGCTGTTGCCTGCTGCAGTCTGGTTGCCTGTTGCTGTTGGCTTGCTCCCAAGACCACAAAGGCCTGCTCGGCAAAGCTTTGTTCTAACTGCCTCTTCTGCCGACTCAATTGCGATATCGGTCCGGCCTTCTCCTGAACCATATTCAATCCGGCCGCTTCGGAGCTGTGTTTCACAGCAAAATTAGTGAATTCTTGCATGGTGTCTTTTATTCTTGCCTCGACCGGCGCTAGACGGAGCTTTTGCTCTTGTGCAAGTTTTTCTATAACTATTTTTTGATCTGCTGTTAGATGCAGTTCGCCCGACCATGAAAGTAGCTGCGATATTGAAGGTTTCCTTGCAAGCTGGGCTCCAGCACTTGCCTGCACATGCCTTTCAATCGTTACTTTTGGTTTCAAGAAGAACTGCTGTCCGCATATATACACAAGAACTATCAAGACCACAGTTGTGCCTGGACCGATTAGCCGACGCTTCTGAGCCGAGGGGGCATTCACTAGGTTTTCTGATTTAACCGGCGACATCATTCCTTCACCTCTCGCTTTCGCATGCGCTTCAGCCAGTTCAGCAGGTCATCGATGTAAGCGTGCATGATCGGAATATCGAGCAAGCTAAGAATAGTCCCCACAATTAGACCGCCGACAACTACAGTGCCAAGCGGTGAGTATGCATCCATGCCGGTTTTGGGTGCTATGGCTACCGGCAGCATCACAATGATAGTGATTACCGACGTCATCAAAATTGGACGCAGCCTTTCCGGACAGGCTTTTATGATCGCTTCGTCGCGGGGCATACCCGCTTCTCGGTGTCTCAATATCTGATCTATCAAAAGAATCGCTGTCGTTATATCCATGCCGGTCAGGATAATGACGGCCATTATTGACACACTGGAAAACGCTTGGTGCGCTAACCACAGAGCAAAGAACACACCTGACAGTTCCAGCGGTAGCGAAAACACCATCTGGAGCGGCTGAAGGAAGCCTCTAAATTGAGCCACCAGCACCAGAAAGATAAACAAGATTGCCAGTTGCAGCCCCATAAGCAGACGGCCAAAGGCATCCATCATTTGCGTCATGTCGCCGCGCATCTCAATTGTGTAGCCCGGTGGCCAATTTAATTTGGCCATGGCCTTCATCATCACCTCCATCCCAACATCCATCGAAGGAGGTTCGCCTTTGCGGTAATAGCCCATAACTGTGATTGCGCGTCGCATTTGATCATGACCGACAACGGTGGGCGCATCCCGATATTCCAGGTGAGCTACGCTTTTTAGAGGGACTTGCTTACCATCTGACGAGGTAATAGTCATTAAGCCAAGGTCTTGCGGACCGCGTCTTTGTGGCTCGTCATAACGAATGAGTATTGTTCGTTGCCGGACATTTGGCAGGCGATAATATTCGTTCGTCAGAGCACCGGTGATCGAGTAGTACGCTTGGTCAGCTATTTGAGAGGGTGTCAACCCTAATTCTTGCGCACGTCTTGGATCTACTTTGATTTCCCAGTCCGGCTTGCTCAAGGCCCAGTCAGTGGCAACCTGATGCATACCATACGTTTCCCTGGCGATATCCGCCGTCTGCTCAGCCAGGCGAGATAGAATGCTCATGTCAGGCCCCGTAACGAGGATGGAAATCGGCGCCTGTGAACTGGCCATCACATCTGAGCCCATCTCTTTTATCTGCAATCGCCGGATACCAGGAATGGTCTCAGTAGATTCCTTTTGAACACTGTCTATCACGTCCCAGATAGTCTTCTTGCGCTCGTCCTTATCGCTCAAAGTGATCATGAACGTGGCAAAGTTTACGCCTGGCATGTTGTAGCCATTGAAATAAGTGCCGCCTGGGTCAATCCCTATTTCAGTTGAGACATGCTCAATTTCCTTGTGTTTGAGCATTATTTGCTCAACTCTATTTGTGATCTTCTCTGTCTCAGCAAAAGACAGACCAGGACTTACTTCCAATACGCCATAAGCCTGACCAACATCAGCAAGTGGCATCATCTCGCTACCGATGAAGTTGTAGAACGTAAAGCCGATCACGATAGTAGCCAGAATGCGGGCCATGTTTACGAAGCGGTGCTCAAGCATCCAGGCAACAAGGCGCGCATAGCCATGCTCCAAAGATGTAAGTTTTCTGTCAACTGGCTCAAGTATCCGCACCCGAAGCTGCTTTTCAAGCCAGAACTCGTGTACGCCATCGTAAGACTCCGGCTTTGCTCTCAGGAATTTCTCAGCAAGAACAGCTGTCAGTGTGAGTGAAACAAGGAATGATGCCAGAAGCCCGAAGACGATTGGCCAAACAAGACCAACAAACATCTGTTGAACGATACCGCCGCAGAACAATAACGGTGCCAAAGCTAGAATTAAAACAAGAGTCGAGGCGGCAACTGCCAGACGCACCTCGGTGATACCATCGATGGTGGCAGTCTTAGGATCTTTGCCCATACGCAGATGCCGTTCAATTGCGTGAATATCGATAATAGAGTCGTCCACCAGTCGTCCGATCGACAACAAGAGCCCTATCAGCGTGGAGCTGTCCAACGTCATACCCATGGGAATCAGTGCCAGAACCGCCATCGACAGCGATATGGGAATTGTTATCATTGATATCAATGTTGCTCGCCACTCGCCCAGGAAAAGAAGGACAGCAATACCGGTGAGCAAAATGGCAGTACCAAGTTCCTCCAGCATATTGCGCATCAGTATGCTGACGAAGTGGGAATTGTCGTAACTTCTCTCAAAATGTATCCCTGGATAATCCTTCTCCAGCTGCGCTACTTCTTTTTCGACACCAGCAATGACAAGCGGCGAACTTGCTTCCGGGGTCTGGATTACACTTACTTCGATGCCTGGCTCAACTTTACCGTGCACGTGGTGATATGCCGCTCGCTTTTCCCAAAAGGTGTCAACTACTTTTGCGACATCTTTGACGTAGATGATGCGGTCGCCAATCGACTTGATGGCAAAGTTCTCTACTTGCTTGGCGTCACGGGCAAGCGTATCAATGCGAACAATGGATTCACTTGACCCGTAGCTCAATCTTCCGGCAGGTTTTGCGACGTTTTGTCGATCAATTGCATCGCGGACATCCAAAATCGAAAGCCCGTATCCGGCAAGCCTGTTGCGATTTACAAGAACTTGTAGCTGTCGTTTGTATCCGCCAAATGAATAAATTGACCAGACATCAGGAACCTTTTTTAGCCTGTTGGTTATTTCATTGTCTGCCAGCTCTCTCAACCGAACTGGGTCCCAACCAGGTGCGGTCAAGTTGAACGTCAAAACCGGCAAATTTAGAGGATCTATAAAAAGCACCCAACTTGGCTTCAAGTTTGCTCCGGTTACAGGCAGGTCTGCTTGCACCACGTTCATCAGAGCCTGAACTTCAACCAGTGAGCGTTTCATGTCTGTTCCATAGGGGAACTCCAAAGACACCATGGAAAAGCCTTCCTGGGATGTCGAACGAATGAAGCGCACGCCGCGAATGTCTACCATTCGCTCCTCGATGGGCTTGCTAATAAACGTTTCCATCTCCTCGGCAGATAGACCCGGTTGCATACTGACGATGCCAACCATTGGACTTTGCACGTAAGGCATCAGTCTCTTGGGCATGTAAAAACCAATGGCGATGACAGCCAAAATGACTATTGCCAGATAAAAGGCCGCTATCGTGTACGGATGGTCAATTGACCAAGCAGTCACATTGAAGCCACGCAACTTGCGAGGTCGCCTTGGCGTCGCCGGTTTTTTCTCTTCGCCAGCGATCACTTATGGCACCTCCACATCGAGCGTGCTTTCGATTGCATCTTGTCCTTCTACAACAATTGATACTTTCAGCTGCCACAAGCCGCTCGACAGATCGCTCCTCAATCGAACTTCACCATCGTTGCCAGTGATGCCGTTGAGATCTGGCCCAGACATGTTGTTCATGCCAGGCATGGAAGTCTTCATAGACACTTTGGCTCCGGAGACATTGCCACCACCATGTTTGCTGACATTGACCACTATCGAGTTCGCATCGCCCTTTGCTGGTGACAACGAAAGTTTAATCATCAATTGCCCAACCATCTCTTCATGGATGAACTTATTGCTTGAGTCCAGTCTGTTACCTATTATTTCTCCGGCAAGAGGAAGTTTTGTTGGTCCGCTCTTGCCCCATTCAGTGCCAACCACAGCAACGCCGCGATGTAGATTTGCAAAACCGGCAGTAATCACTTCGTCGCCTTCACTGAGCCCTTGTTTTACTTCGCTTGTGTCTGCATTCGACAGTCCAATTTCAATGTCGACTAATTCTGCGATTTTTTGACCGCCTCGCTCTTTAGGCACCAGATCCATGCCGCATTTCGGGCATTTGCCGGGCTTGTCAGCGATAACTTCTGGATGCATGACGCACGTATATTGCGATGCTTTCGATGCGGAACCGCTTCCGCCAACAGCTTTCCAAACTTGTGTTTTGCCTTCGCGCCAGACTACGGCGCTACTCGGAATGGTCAGCCCTTGCTGTTGTCCGGTCAGTATCTGCATAATCACGTACTGACCAGGAAGAAATTTGTATTGTGGTGTCGTTCCAACCTTTCCATTTCTCGTATCTGAGGCACTCAACGGGTTATCCAACAATGCTTCGACCGTGAATGTCCGGCTTGCTGGATCGGCGGCTGGAAATATTGACGTAACAGAGGCTGTTGTTTGGTCGTTTGAATCTTCAGAACCTTTGATATAAACCTTGTCACCAAGATGAATCTTCTGAGCATCTTCAGTAGCGACCTGAGCTTGAATGCGCACTTGTTTGACGTGTGCAACTTTGAGAAGGAGCATCCCTGGAGTGACTACCACACCAGGACTAACTATGCGCTTAGTCACCACGCCGTCTTCCTGCGCAACTATGCGCGTATAACCCTCGTAGATCGTTGCGTTTTTGAGAACCGCCTTTGCCTGGCGTGCTGCTGATGATTGATGCCCGATGTGATGTAGCATCGCCTCAAAGGCTGCTTGAGTAGCCTGCTTAGTTTTGCCAGCCTCACGCAGTTTCGCTTTCGCTTGTTCTACCTTCGCTTCCGCTGCCCTTAACTCCGATGCTTCTTTCTGATATTCATCAAGCGAGACGACCTGGGCTTTGAGTAATGCACTCTGGCGCTCAACCTCTGGTTTCCAGTACGCTAGATTTGCTTCTGCTTCCTCTACCGCTCTTTGAGCTGCTTGCTCAGCTTCTTGTGTGGCTTCCAGTTGATATTTTGCTTGTGCAAATTCTGCTTTCGCTATGCCTGAATTGTGCATCGCAGCATCCTCGGCGCTTGCTGCTTCCTCTTTCTTGGCGCTGTATTCAGAGTTGTTTGGGTCTAACTGGACTAGAAGCTGTCCCTTTCGCACCCGATCACCGGCATAAACAGGCATTGCTGTTATCCGTCCTGTGACGCGTGGGTAAATGTCCTCATCCGTAAATGCCTGCACTGTGCCCGTATAGGTAACAGAGCCGTCAATAGTTTGTCGTTCTACTTTTGCGATTGCTACAGGTACGGCCCCTTTTGGTGGCACCATGGTGCTCATGTCCATCGCCTGAGACTCGATGACGCTCATCTGTCCCGGCTTTTTGAACATCTGGACGATAACCACACAAATAATTGTCACTCCAACCAGAGTCACCAATCCCCAGAAGTTACGGCGCAGCCAACCGAAAACAACATCTTGCCGGGAGCCTTTGCCTTTGCGCATCTCTTCTTCTGACTGAGTGCTTGAATTTATGGGTGACATCCTTTTCTGCTCTCCAGCTCTATTGCGCTTTTGGTTCGTCGATCTCTTTAATGCTTTGTGTTTTCAACACTTTGTCCTGCCGTATACCGGTTATCTCAACATAGAAGCCACTTCTTCTTTTGCTGGCTTTCAACAACTTCACGGCCATGGCATTGCCTTTCTTGTCCAGGTCAAGCCATTTGTCGGTTTCCGCAGAGGCAACGTAGACCGAATAGCCTTTTGCGCGGCAATTCGGCATCAGGGCACAGTCTTTAGTGTGATGTTGAATAAACACTTTCGGATCAGCGTCTTCTCTTACAGAGTCAGCGCATTGCCGGTCCAGAAGATAGCCCTGCCATTTGTTCAGTGCAGCTGAAAAAGCTGCGGTGGTTCCGCTCAAAAACAAAAATGCGCATACGGCAGTCGCCAATTTCTTCATACAACATCCTCTCCTGGAGCCATGCAAAGCCCATTACAAAGACCTCACCCGTTGCCAGTTGATTGGCTGTTTAAGCGGGCCCTCAATACGAGAACATGCCAAAACACCACTCAACATAGTTGGGCGGTTGTATTTAGATCAAAAAGACTCTCTTATACAAATAACTGTCGCTCGACCCGAATCCACGTAAATATGGAGGGTCCCGACTGACATATGCGATGTGCTTATTTTGCTCAGGGTCGATAAAGCTGAATATTCGAGCAAGATCGACTAGTTTGATGCTCAAGTGCTCTATGTCATTAAGCAAACCAATAGAACTCGCAATCGCTGGCGGCGATGTTTGCCCCATCATTCCACAGCAATCTTTGACCTTGCTAAGCAACGGCCCAGCTTTGTCGCAACTTTCGGAACTGCCTTCACTGCAGCAGCTATGTTGTTCTGTCGCAACTAATTCAACCGCAGGCTTTTGCACACAACAGCAC